>JAECUM010001393.1:0-96750 GCA_016617855.1 Megalonaias nervosa
AATTGCACTTGGAATGTAGTCAAACTTACAGTACAATTTCGAAATGTATAATCAAGCTTTAGAACCCATGAAATGGCTCATGTAATTCGGATTTGCGGGACTAGAAAGTACATTTTGAGGAAATTCAAGATGTAAAACTGTAAGTAGATTTTGTTCCATTTTTATTACCAGCTAAAGAAGACACGTTTATGCCTTGTAACTTGCATGATATGTGTAGGGACACAGTAATTTTTTGACCCCTCTGGCGTCTATCGCTAGCCTAAATCCGAAACATTGTATCAAAAACGTTAACGCGGAATATTGCAAAGCAGCTGGTATTTGGCAGTCCATGAAACAGCTGCTTTAGTTCATTCAGGAAAAGAATTTAATCAACCAAAACGTAGAGCTTCTATTACACGAGTGTACATTTTGTTTGCAAAGTAGTTCCTAATACACTACTGGGCACACGTGTCGTGCACGTGAGTGCAATATGAAGGTGTGCAATATCGTAAAATATTGCACGATTCTGACAATGTAAAGTTAACGGAGACGAAAATGAGCATATAATTATAGTCGTAATAATAATAATAATAATAATAATAATAATAATAATAATAATAATAATAATAAGAGGAAGTATAATAGGAAGAAGTAGTAGTAGCAGTAGCAGTAGTAGTAGTATAAGACAACAACTACGACTAATAGCAATAAGCAATGAACAGCGGAATGGTGAAAATAATGCTCACTTAAATATACCCCTCTCTCTTATTATAGGAGTGAAATTAGTCTATCGTACTGTCACGATCCAGAACTTTGAACCTAGTTGTCTATAGCTTCAAGTAAACAACAACACTTAAAAATAAGGAAAGCGCAATGGTTCGTCGGTATTTATATTTTCTTATCATGACCATCTTATTTACGAAATATCTACGAAATCCATCAACAATTGCCAGTCTAGGTATGATTCACAATATGGTGTATCATATTGCATTAAAATGTAAGTTATACATATAAATAACTCTACAATTGTGGAAGCACTGTGATTGGTTAGTGTTCCTTTTTCAGATGACGACCATTACATTAATCAAAATTGTAGAAACCCTTTGATAAGTGTAAGAAGATTTGCAGTCATAACACTGTGTAATATGTTTGCTTCCGTTGTAAGCTGTAATAGATCAAGTATGAGGAGAATTCGTATCCGATAATGCTCTTTGTATGATTAGTTACAAATTCCAATGTTAAAACATTATAAATTCAATTAAGAATATAATAACTGAAATATATAATTATGATTATCGCCAAACTTGTTAGGTTGGGGTTTCTTCAGAAATATTAGATGCCCGGCAGTTGAAAACAATAAATGAATGGAGGATATTTTATATTGCTTTTAGCTCGATTACTTCCAAAAATATTTTTGGCTAGTATATTTCCAGTCCATTGTTGCCTAATTATTTGAAGACTAACACTGATATTCTGAAAACAAGAGCCATAACTTTCAAAATAAATTCTTTAAGTTCAAACTGAGTTAATGGAGAACCAGCTGCAAAAACTCAAAGCACATTCTCTTCCCAACAATTTGCTTTTCTATTGAATTCAGAATCCCGCGAACGAAAACTGGGTCTACTCTGAAATGTAAGGTTTTTTATCTAGGAAAAACACTTTCTATCACATGGAGAAGATATTGACTTGAAGCATGTCCATACATTGCCGTCCAGAAACAATAAGTCTGATGAACGAATTAAGTCAAATTCAGTCGCCTTAATGACAAGAAGATCTTGCTACAAAATGATAGGGAACAACTTGAGAGCGGTTCGGCTCACAGGGTATGTGAGGATTTCACACAGAATTAACACTACCAGAAAGGTATTTAATTCTCTATTTGAATGAAGCTAAAGTGAACAACGGTTTTGCTTTACTGAAATAACGGAAATTAATGATTGATGATTAGATATATACTTACTACAATAATGATCGTTACCTAATATCTCCATGTGTAATTTTTAGAATATTTTTGAAAATTTTCTTCCATATAGCAGGAAATGACCTTAGTGCATTTTAAATATAAAATTTGAGTGAAGAGGAAAATATGGATCGTTTTTGGGTCCATCGTTTATTAGTGCAAAATGTATCAAAGTAAATCTGTTGAAGACTATAGAAAATAATATTTTAATACTTCCATAATCTCAAATGGATACTTTGATACTGATTATGATGAGAACTAAAAGATGGTATAGTAATATCAAAAATGCTTTTATTTTTTTTTATGATCCCAAACAGTGTTTACCCTGGAAAACATCTATCGCTTCCACGCAGTTGGACAAAGTAGACAATTGATTGCCTGATAGTGCTGTCATTTCAAGAAAATTATTCTTATTTTGATTATGATAAGACGAAAAATATTCTTATAAAATCAAAATATTTCTTATATTTCCTACCCTCCAATAATTTATTTTAAATTATGCATTAACCTAATGACATTTTACCAGCTGATTTTGTCATGAACCAGTCAAAAATTATAAAATATAACAATTTTGAGAGCAGCACAAACTTACAATCCAGAAGAATCGGGAGTTCCAATTGATTATTCATGACCAAGACTGCATGACGTGAAGGTCATTATAAAAGAAAGCAAAGGCCGGATCAGCCACTGGACCAAATAGTGTTCCATACGAGGTTTACAAATTATGTCCAAGATTCGCCCAAAGTCTTTGGAAGCTAATAAAGTTCATATGAAGAAGATGCATGTTGGGTGCATGCAGAGAGCTGTCTTATGCGTCACCAATCAAACGATTGAAAAATATATCCCTTCTAAACCTGGAAGGCAAGATACGCCTAGCTAACCTTGCCGGCATCAGACGAAATACTTACCTGAGAACAAGTTTATCAATATTTCAGCTCAAAAAGGTGGAATTCCAGGAGTACCAGGTTGCCTTAAGCACATAAGTGTCTTAACTAAGATCATCCTGGATGCCAAGTAAACCAATGGCGAGCTGACCGCGTTAACCCTCGCCAATGCGTATGGTAAAATTCCACACACGTTGGTGAGCCTAACTCTAGAGAAATATTATATACCAAATACGTTCAGAGACATTCTTCAACATTTCCTCGATAACTTCACCGTGTCGGACTACACAACAGCATGGCCTAGATTAGAAGATGGTATCATAACTCGATGTACCATTTCGGTGGCATTATTTTGCAGCTTCAGAGAATCTCCTTGTGAAGTCAGCAGAGACGATGAGCTGAGGACCAATTATGTCATCTGGAATTTGGCAGCCTCCTATAAGGGCCTTCATGGATGATGTGTCAGTTACATCCAAGTCAGTACCGAAAGGTAGAAGGGTGTTAGAAGATCTTTGAAAAACATCTGGTGCTGAAGAACGGGAAGATTCAAGATATATACAGGTTCAGAATAGGAGAGGAAGGGATATCAAATTAAAGCCTTAACAAGTGGTTTAATGTCTCCATCAATGACAGTAATTGTGTGGCAGACATGAAGTGACAAGTCAGACATTGGAATGGGCTACCTGGGAAGTACAAAACCTGATGTTTACAGCATGGTATTCTACCAAGAATCCTTTGACCACTTCTAGTATGCCAATCCCATTGACGGCTGTAGAAGAAGTCGAGAGAATGTTCAATTTATATCTATGAAGATGGATATAAGTGCCTGAGAAGTTCAAGGTAAAGCCAGGTTGGTAATGATGTTGAGAGACAGTGCAGATGAGACGTTGGGAGAAGCATCAGTGGAGAGGTATGAATTGGGTTGCAGAAAAGGCAGTTAAAGAGGCGGAATCCAGGCTGGGACACGGCGACATGGTAGGCACAGTAGCAACAAGAAGGTTGGGGCTGGGAAGTCTGAAAAGACCTGCACGGAGAACAGCTAGCATGAAAGAGAAGTGTGATATGGTCCAGAAAGAAGTACTATGGGAAGATAGAATGAAGGAAGCCCATGAGAATAAATTAGCCAAGTATCAACCATTCATCCACGAGTACCAGAAGAATGGATGGAAGGCCTGGAATCTACTGGTGGAAATAGGATCTTGAGACTCTGCAGACCAGACCTTTTGGCAAACAATGGGACTCATCAAGGTTACAGGGCCTAGCCGCAAGATCTTAGTCACCAAAGCTGGCAAACTGGTCAAGGAGGCCTCATTGGATTTGGCGAAGAGAGAGACGTTATGGAAAAACTATCGGTCCCAGGCTGAGTTTGATCAACTCTGTCGGTGCACCCCTGGAGAGTGCTGTGGGTCAGCGCTCTAGTAAAGTGGATCCCATCTGATGATGGAGCCGTTTTTGGTGCAAAATGAGCTATTCGTCAGGGGAAACAACTATCATATACAAAACAAACACAAAACAAAATCTAAATTTCTGGTTACCGAAGTGATAGATTTGCTAAGGGAAATTAACAACAAGAGATATAATACAAAGTTCTGCAAACATAATAGACGATTGGGGTGGGGTTTGGGGGGTGTCTCTCATGTACAAACTAGTATGTTTTGACCTAATTCTAAATTTTGAAGGACGGAAGGAAACACTGCGTGGCGAGATATATACAGGATTTCGTAATGAAATTATATCTCGGTAGAGTTATGGAGAGAGTTTCTAAAGAAAGGATATTAAAATAATTGTGCCGGGATAATATACAATAACAACAACAACATATAATAATAATAATAATAATAATAATAATAATAATAATAATAATAATAATAATAATAATAATAATAAAGACAATTAAATCATGAAAAATGTAATTACTTTGGTACATATTTTGCGCAAAAATTCGCGTCCGAGCAACACTGATGTATGGCTATTATTTTGATATGACTGCAGCAGGAAGGTTAGATCTTTTCATTTAGGCCAAACTCCCTATGAGTTTCATTTCTAGTAGGTGTGGGATCTATGTTTGTCTACCCCGGTTTAGATTCAATCAGTGAAATCTCGAGGAACTCGACTGAATGTTCTTTCGAGATGTTGTGGTTAGCAACTTCCTCATTGATTTTGTTGCGATTGGGGCTTTTGTGAGTATTCATTCTATTTCAGAAATCAATGGTTTCGGCAATATTTTGAATGCCACAGATATTGCACGTCGGAACATAGGTTGCATTATTGGTTCGACATCCTGTTGTGGAACTTCTGAAAGATTTGGCCTCGGGCATATTTTTGCAAATTAGATAATACTTGACTTTGCAACGTTGTGTGCCTGCATCTGTGGTCTTGTTTAAAGTTACCCTGGTACGTACCAGATGGTCCTTGAGATGTGTAGGTCTACGGTACGCAACCATAGGAGCTTCTTGAAATATATTCTTGAGACGTTCGGACTATTCGCTATATTACCAATGCTTGTGCATGATACTTTGTAAGTTTGGGGCGTCGAGGTGGAAAGTTAGTACGAAGGAGACACGCTTATTAGTTTTCTTAGTTTTATATTTCAGAAAGATTCCGCTGTCGAGAAGTTTAGTTAGTTAATAGCATCCTCAATGTAGCTCCTTCTGTATGATTTCCTTCTAAGGTACCCTTTTAGCTCTCCGATTCCCTATTGAAAGGGGCAGGATTAGAGCATATGCGTTTAATTCGAACGTACAAACTGTAAAGGAGATTTTTGTATTACCTGTGGGTGGGGTTTGTTGGGGTGGTAGCTGGTAGGGAGCAGATACTGGTGAGAGTCAGTAGGTTTATGGTATGAGTCAGTTGCTATGTTACAGACAAGAAGAGTAGATTGAGCAGGAGCTGGATCTGTTCGGTTACTTCGATGTAAATTTAATTAAAGGATGAAAGTTATTGGCGAATTCTAAACATATTTTGAAATTGTTGTCATTTCTATTCTATGTCGTCAATGAATCAACACCAGCTTAGGGGTCAATAATTTGCTTCTTCGTTGAGAAGCTTTGCTCTGGTCTTCCCATGAAATATTAGCATATGAAGGTACCATTTTAGTGCCCACTGCAGTCTCATTAATTTGTAGGATGTTTTCGTAGTTGAATACCAAGTTACTAAACTGGAGAACCTGTGTTAAAAGTTTGAGCAAATAGAACTTTGGAAAAGATGGAGTATAATGCATCAAACCTATTGGAAATATATGCATTATTTATACATTGTTTCAAAGCAAAAATTAAGTTTCATAAGTCTTATTTGCCAGAATCCATTTAAAAAGTCAAACTTAGTGACATACTTAGCATTTCCAATTCTATCGATGCAATGATCTATTCTTGGCAAAAGAAACGAATCCGTTTTGGTGACACTATTCATTTTTCTATAGTTAGTACACTTGTAGAATGTATTAACTGTTATAGGCACAAGAACGCACGAATAACACCAGTTACTTTTACCTGGTTCGTTCTATCAAATATTCTCCCGTAAATATTGAACATATTTTCAATTATTCCTGCGCGAGAAGTTTCATCCTGTAAGGATGCTCTTTCACATGCGTGGAATCTACAATATCAACGTCATGATATATTTCATTTGTTCATGTTCAGGAACAAGTGCTCATATTCATGTAATAGCTCTTTTAGATTCCTTTACTGTTTTTTAGATTATAAAGTTTGTGTCCAGAATATTTGATATTTCTGAGTTCCAAAGATTGGTTAAGCCAGAATCGCTACAATCAGATTGCATTCCATCGTAACATCATAAATGAGTGGAAATGAATGAACAATTAACTGAGCAATATACTGCATTAACATATTTGTAGGACATTGTGTTATCTGATTCGCCTCCCATGTGTACAAAATGATATATTTTTTAAGTTATTTACTATCTTTTCAATGTTACAAGGCCAATAAAACTTATCCCGATAAGAATTTTGAGTAATGGGCAACAGAGCCAGAACATTATCACCAGGTAAATACACCTTTTCTGTATATTTCTGCCATAACTTCATTTTTGACTAAGTAAGGTGAACATTAATTTTTGCAACTTCACCAGCTTTTGAGAATTAGATACATATTTCAGACGATTAATCTTTGATCCTACATTTGAAAGGAGTTTCTTGTTTAAATAAGTTCAATGTTCACAGGACTGCATATCCAAACGCTAGTTCTAAAGGAATACAACCCAATAAGTAATGAACTGTTTACCTAACAGAAAACAGCAGCAAATGAAAAACGTTTTCCCAATACTTTCCTGTATGGAAACAATACGACCGAATTATATTCTTCAAAGTTTGATGAAATCTTTCCAAAGCCCCATAACTTCCAGAGTGATACGCAGAGAAGTCTTTAACTGTTGGATACATAATTTATGCATAAAAAGTGTTGGAAGATTCCAGACCAAATCTGATCCTTGATCAGATTCGATAGTTTTCGGAATGCCAACAAGTGTATACAAAACCTTCATCAACGCTTTTACAATGAGTTCAGTTTTAATATTTATCAAAGGAAATGCCAATGGCAATCTGATGGACACACTGGCCAACAAGAATTGATTGCCTGTCTTGGTCCTAGATAAGGGACAGACACAATCTTCTTTTAATCTGCTAAATGGTTGATGAAATTCAGGAATAAGTTGCAGATTCTAATTTAGTTTGAGAAGTGTGTCTGAATCCACAGTATCGAGAAGTATCACTATTAATTCCTAAATCAGCAGCATAAGCAGCTTTTATCGGTTTCACTAAAATGTCATGTCAATATGACATAGGAACGATAATGTGATAGATCATTGACCACTAGACACATGCGGCTACTTCAAGTGGTCTCGATTCTGTCAATAGGACCCGATATTTCACAACGCAACATACTGGAATTTGCGTAGCTTTAGTTTCGCTAATAAACTTCTGAAATAAACAGATTTCTGAAGATTGTTCCCGTTCGACGATTGATTATCTTTTTCAACATGATTAAAATGTCAACTAAGGGAATAATTATTTTTCTGATCAATATCATTCTCAAGAGCCCTTTTTGCAATAGGTCTGGTTACTGCACAAGAAGACACAAATCAGAGATTTCAACTTTAATATGATCAAAGTTTTGATCCAAAGAGATTCAGATGGTTAATCAATGAACTTATCTTGGTTAATCCTGAGTCATTGGTTAGTAATTAAAGAATAGCCCTATAGGTGGAGACGTTACAGTTCATTGATTAACCATCTGAATCTCTTTGGATCAAAACGTTGATCATATTACTTTGAGCAACTCCAGCATCCCTTAATATTTTAATAGAGATAGACTGACAGAATCACTAATAAATGTTATAGAACCTTCTGACTTGAATGGTTCATAAGTCTCCAAAATAAAGTGGGGTTTGTTTGACTCGGCAAACGTATTGCTTGCAATATAAGATCGTGACCTTTACCTCTTTGAAATAAGAGCATTGTGAAACGCTGTCTTTAGTCTGTTCCTTTCTTTTCAACATGTTGCAATCAGAAGCGACATGCTATTTCCTTTTACAGTAATTACTCGCAGGAAGAGATAAGAATTTAAGACAAATCTATGGGATGTTTGATTTATTGATGGTGTGCCGTTTTGTAATTTGGAAGTACTCGTACTGAGATAATTTTTATCAAAAATTGGCTGGTTTAAGATTTATTGACAAATGAAACTTTGTCAGTCAAGAAATAATTATCACCTTTGCGAGAGGCAACTTCCAAAGTTTCCACTGTTTATTCATCAAGATAAGTATTGACTTCACTGTAAACGTACTTCTCGAATTATTCTATTTATACCAGCTTCTGAGGTTGTCGTCATCTTTATCGATCTTGTTGGTCCAACACCACCTATCAAACAGTTGTTCATAGTCCATTACAAATTTTAAATGCGTTTATCCAGTTTCCTTTTAACAATTCCTCAACCAATTTCTTGCAAAATGTACCAGGTAACAACTGATAATCCTTCAAGATACATTCCTTAACTACATCATAATCATCACTTTGGTTGTACCGACAGTGAATTGTGGACTTCACGATCTGTGCCAGTAAGTATACATTGTAATGATAACGTCTGATGCTCTCTTGGCAATACCAGGCTTTCAACAATTCTTTTAAAGCGATGAAAGAATTTTGGTACTTCTTTTTTTCCGGGAAGGAGGTAGTAACCTAACATTTATGGTAACATCAAAACATTGAACAATTGTGCAAAATGTAGGAGTGAAAATGTCAATTCTGATTCTTTTAATTCTCTGCTGCACATCGGTATCCCTCTCTCTCTCTCTCTCTGCATTTGATTATCCTCTGTGTGAATTTGAGTTTCTTTTTCTTCTCTCTCTGCATTTACATTTGTATTTTCCACTCTTTTCTATTTCTCGATATCTCTCTGCATTTCCATTTCCATCATTCTGAACCTGAAACTTTCTTAATTCTAATTCAATCTGGCAGTTTTGTAGCTGTATTTCTTTGAATTTCCCTTCAAAACCAGATACACACTTGGTAATGAAATCCAATGCACTTTGACATACCAATAACACTGGCCTACAGACAAAAAGCTTCCTAAATAAATGTAGTCAAGTTTTACTAAATCTGGGTCACTGAGAACGAAAACGATGCTTACAACTGTTGATTGACCAAGTTTTAAAGACATGATACTGGGTCAGTATATATGATCCTTGACTTGGGAACGGCGGAAGATAAGTGAGTTATAAAGGGAAGGGATCTCAGTTTAAAATAGAAATGACTAAAATACATCTTTAAATGGATCTATGAATAAATCTATGACTTGGTATGGACAGTGCTTGCTTTTCCAGCAAAACAATGAATCATACAATCTGAAGCAGCTATTGCGTCATACATCATATAAATTGCATCATGTTACTCCTAGCAATCATGGGTGTGCAATCATAACTAACCTTACATCACTCTGCAGAACAAATTGCCCTCTATCAGATCTAGAAATCATACAGTGTTTTGCTCTCTTATTTGTCAGTGTTTGGTTTTGCAAAAGGATACGTTTCTGTTTAGCCAATGTGAGCAGAGATGCCTGGTACTTGTGCAGACAAAGCAGATAGCTTTTGCTATGTTTGTGGTGAAGTGACTTTTGCATCACAAAAGCGCAGCATAACCACTATAGTTAAGAAAGCCTATCACCTTTGTTTTGGTTGTAAAATTATAAATCAGGACAAGAGGTGGGTCCTACATATATGCTGCAACCTTTCCGCAAAAAAAAACAAAAAAACTTCACCAGTGGTTGAACAGGAAAAGAAAATATATGCCTTTTCCGGAGCCAAAGGATTGGATAGAGCCAACAGATCATATCACCAATTGTTACTTCTGCATGGTGTCTCCATTTGGGAAAGGTGTGTCAAACAAGAAAAAGTGGACTGTGCATTATCCAAACATTCCATCAACTATACGCCCAGTACCCCACGGAGAAGGACTGCCGGTTCCTAATGCACCAAAATCATTCTCACTTGAGTCAGACGAGAAAGAGGAAGAGGATGAAACTTCTAGTCCTGAACCATCAATGTCACATGACCCATATCTTCTACCATCCTCCTTCTCTGTACCACACCTCATAACACATGGTGAACTGAATGACCTTGTCAGGGACTTAGAACTATCCAAGAGTAAGGAAGAGCTGTTGTGTTCCAAACTACAGCAGTGGAATATCCTGGCAGGTGATGTTAGGCTTCCATGTTCCGTGACCATCAAAAGGATCATGTTCCATTCTTCATCATGGAAGGTGATCTTGTAGCTTTCAAAAACACCAATGGTATGACGGCAGCCATCAACATCGTCATGATCCAGATGAGTGGAGACTGTTCGTTGACTCATTGAAGACGAGTATTAAATCTGTTTTGCTGCATAACATAATGGCAATGTTTTGCCATCAATTCCAGTTGGTCATGCAGTCCATATGAGGGAAATCAATGATAGCATGAAACAACTTTTGAGGTGCATAAAATATGACCAACATCAACGGCAGCTTTGTGGCGACTTGAACGTTCTTGCTCTTTGCATGGTCTGCAGATTGGATACACAAAGTACCGCTGTTTTCTCTGCAAATGAAATAAGCATTCGAGAGATTCCCACTACAGCAAGAGAGACTGGCCACTCCGACAGTCAATGGAGCCTGGGAGAAAAAATATTCAGCATCCACCACATATTGAATAAAGGAAGATTTTGTTACCACCCTTGTACATCAGGCTGCGTTTGATGAAGAATTTTGTGAAGGGCATGGACAAAACACAAGCAGTTTTCAAGTACCTCCGTGGAATATTTCCAAGGTTAAGTAAAAACTAAAAAAAAGGAAGGTGTCTTTGTTGGTGCCCAGATTCGTGAAGTTCGAGATGATGCATTTGACCGTGCACTGCGTGACAAGGAAATGACGGCAAGGAAAGCCTTCCAGTTAGTGGCGATACATTTTCTCGAAAAGAACAAGGTGGACAACTACTGGGAGTTGGTGGAAAACCTCCTCAAGGCATACAAAAGCCCTGGTTGCAACATGCCAATAAAGATATATTTTTGCGCTCTCATCCAGATTTGTTTCACCAGGACATTGCAACAATGGAGAAACGCTATCAGGACAAATGGAGCAAATCAATGCTGGCAGACTATTGCTGGACAGTGACAAGAGATGCTCCATTTATTGAATACAAGAGAAAAGCCAAGAAGCTCCCAGTAGAAACAGAATAAAGAGAATAAGAACTAAACGATGTACTTAAAATTACATATCATTTTTTTTTTTGCCTTTTATTTCCTAATCAATTTTATTTATATAACCCTTTTTTCATTTTTTTTAATGTTTTTAAATCGTTTCATAAACAGAACAGGTGAAATGTTATCATGTAAAGCAGCCATAAACACATGAAAAGACCAAAGTTTACAATTTATGATTAAAACTCTGCTATCTACACAATATACATGGACGTAAAATCTCAAAACTTAAATATCTGGGAAACAGTATGAAATCAGTTGTTTTAATTGTTATATTTGAAATCAACACATCAAAATCCATAATAAATAGTACATTTTATATCTGAAGCAGACGACTTCTAAAAAAACTGTAGATGATTATAATCAATCAAGATCTTGGTAATCTCTTGCCTTCTTGAAGATCATTTCACTTCAGAAAGATTATAATGCCTTGCAGGATCAACTGTAACCCGATATTAGATAACATCGTGAATGTTTGCTAGCTCCAATTAAAATTTCTCAGAGCTAGGAGATTATCGAATGTTCCGAAACAAAGTAAATTTAAATTTTGCAATGCAACATTTTAATATATTGAAATGTTTTAAAAGAAATTCAGATCCCGATCGAGCCCTACTATTTCTGTTACGAATCTAGGCCTTAACGTATTAACGGAAAGGAAGTGAAACCAACAAATTAAATAAAATTCATTAAGCAATTTATTTCCTTAGAATACAAAGTGGATATTCAAAAGACACTTGCAGTAGAGTGAATTAAATTACATATAATCCCAAATGTCTTATCAGAAGTCCAAACATATTGAATATTCCGTATGTTTGTTTTGCTTGTATGTAAGTATGTTCCAAAAAGCGGGTGGTGAGTCGTTGTGTGTGTGTGTGTGTGTGTGTGTGTGTGTGTGTGTGTGTGTGTGTGTGTGTGTGTGTGTGTGTGTGTGTGTGTGTGTGTGTGTGTGTGTGTCAAACACTTGTGTTGGATTAGTAGTAGTGTTTTTAACTGTAATAAAAAAATGCACCCTTTCATTTCCCATTAGGGACAGAATGTTTCCAACATGGAAACAAACTATAACAGTCTACAAGTGTTGGTTCGTTTTGGTGTTTTACGACACAACAAGGCAAGTTAGTTACTTAGTACGAAGGAAACTAGAGTAAAGTGACACGCCTTCGGTAGCTGACCGAGGCTAGTTCCATGGTAGGATTTAAACCTATGTTAAACCTACGGCTAGTGCTAATTTCCCATAAGAGGCCAAAATGGAGTAGAGTGTCAAATATTACTACCGGTTATGAAGGATAATGGTTAATTATCTTAGCGGACAGTTTTGAAGTTGGTGGGGTGAAATTGTGAACAAATCGGCAGATCGGTTCTGAACACTTCTGGCCTATCACAATTGCAGATACTTTTGGCAATAATTTTTTGTTTAGAATTTTATGGACAAGTGTCAGTGATTACGTTAGTTCAAGATGACTAAAGCCAACTTCTCAAGAAGTTGCCTCCTTATAGAACGCAATCTTTCTCCTCTGAAAAAATTAGCAATTTTGCACATATTGACCAATACGCAGAAGACACCAGGTCCGCGCAGCAACGCCCAGTCAGTGACATAAAATAAAGTGCTGAAAAGATCATTTATTGCATCAATATTTTATTCATTCGGTCATTTCTGACAGATTTCAAAATAACATTGATCTATGGAAGTCTGCCATTTTCAAAACTATGTAGAGGAAAGATCATTATATCACTCCTGCTGCTATGGTTACAAATGGGTCAACTTATTTAGAAAAGAAACATTTACGTCTGGAATAAAGTTGCATCGAGTGATAAGTCACTCCGTTGAATGCTATTGAGTTAGTGTGGATTTTTGGAGTTCACGGGAAGGGACAAACGATGTTTTGATATTTCAAGCTGCATTAATCTTTTCGGTGATATTTGTAAAGGGGGCGCTTCTATTGATACTGTTCATCATAATAATATTGCAAATTTTTCATTTTTGGTGGGGGGAGTCATTGCCCACTATTCTATATTGCCATTATTGCTAATTATAACGAGCTTGGAAATAAAATTCACAATAGTAATTTGCCTTTAGTTATGGGCCCTTAATGTGTTACCTGGCAAATTATGAATTTATGGACTAGTAATTACTGCTTCAGCCAACGTTGATAAGGGATGCTTTCCAATATAGTGCTTGCAATTACATATACTGCTGTAATAAAATGTTCTGAGGTTTTAAAGAGGTCTCAAGATTTCGAACAGTAATGATGCGGGGAGATGGGTTCAGTCATGCGGGGAGATGGGTTCATCTAATTTATCAAATAGTACTGCTTCAGCTAGCAGTTACGTCTACCGTGCAAAAACAATTTCCAATATCAAAGTAAAAAATATAAATTATAACTTTTCATAGATATTCTACACATTTATACATTTCCATTATCTAATGTGGCAGCATTCTACAATAGTGATACAGTGATACAGGAAAATGTAGACATTTATTCTTATGGAAGACTAAAATGTTTCTTTGGGTTTGTCTCTTTTAGTTTGGAGATAACATCTGGTAGTTGCTTTTATGCTGTACCAATAAATCCACTTTGCAAGAGAATATATTCTACATCTTTTTCTTGTTCTTAAGCAAATTAATAATGAATAACAGATACCGACTCTTGAAGCACAACCGTCGGTAGTGGGTGGAGTTGAGAGGAACACAAAAAACACTAAGTTGCTTAAACACATATATATTTATCCATTCTAACACAAACAAGCCATAGGCAAACAAAAATAGAAACGTTTTATTTCTCTGTACGAAACACGATTAGAAATATACACACCATGGCAGTTATGAACTGGTATGTTTCAAACCTATATTTTTGTTCTCATAAATATGTCTACATGAGATAAGATTTGTGTATTACTCCTGGAATAAGAACATCTAGATAGGACTTATGATCTACTCGGAGAAAATAAATTCTAAGAATTCCAAGAAATCAATTTAAAAATCATTTCTCCCTTTTAAGTTTCATGCGTTGAAAGCATCCATGATGTTCTTCAGCTACAAAAAGGTTTCGAAATTAGCCATTGTGGTGCACATACATGCTGGATGTCAACTTGGCACCATTTTCTTTAGAACAAAGTAGACGCATTATAATTTTTTTGTCATGAAAACCCCATGTCGTAATGATCATCTATCTAATCAGGAAGCATCGACAATGAGAATGTGTAAATAGTCTTTATGGCAGTCAGAGTGAAGGACCCTCTTGATACCATAAAACTCCTCCGATGAATACTCCACGTCAAAATGACTTTCCGTTTAAGACGAGTAGCGAAATGTTTAATTTTCAAGATGGTCAGAAGATGTTCAACACAGTTTTACTTTAGGATCAACACAACATTTTAAGAAGTCATTTAGGGAAACCTCATGCTGATATGAGAATTTATTCAGCAGAGGGAGCGAGAACAAGATTTGCAAAGTGACCACTGTTGTAGTCAGCAACAGTATCGTCTCGAGCCAGTAATAAAACATTTTCAAAATGGCCATCCTAGGTCAATATGACGTACTGTTCCGATGGAGTTGTGATAATAAAACGACGTTTGTCATGACGACCCTATTAGATATTAGATTCGCCTATTCTTTTAGGGCTCACCAAGCATCGTAAGAAGTTTCTAGTGAAAACCCAATGTTAATATGACCATCATAAGATGGCTTATGACGAAAACCCAATGTTGATATGACAATCGCTTCAAGAGGAATAACAATAACAAGATTTTCAAGATGGCGACATCAGATTTTCACCATTTTTAGTAGGAGAAAATGACATCAAAAGAAGTCTTTAAGTAATAACTCTATGTTGATCTCTACGTAGGATGCTGTAGGGGCAATATTGGATGTTCAATCGGCTCTTTTTATATTTAGGACCAACTAGACCATGGGATAAATGTGCTTGCGTAAAGTTTCCAAATAGTTCAGGAGGGGTAACGATAATATACAAATAAATAAATAAATAAATGACAGAGTGACGCACGTCTGAAGACTGACGAAATCCATCCCATAAGCTCTTCTGATCTATGAAATAGAAAACACTGTTTGTCAATGTACCACAAGTGTTATAAACGACTTAGATAGGACCTGCGTGTGTCTCAGGTTTTGGATGTTTCTTGAAGTAAATGATTTTTAAATTAACCTTTGCCTTAGTAATAAAGGGTTTTTAAATGAATGATTTAATAACCCTTACAAGCATTAAAAGAAGGTCCAAGTGAATCTGAGATTACTCTTGTCAATGGATGCACGACGTACCGCAGAAGCAGTGCAATGCCATAAATATTAGCAAAAAGGAAGAAACCTGATTCATGATGATAAACAGCTATACAAGACATGAACATAACAAATAGTAACAAGGAAAAGGCATATAAAACAGCTGTAAATCATTTTTAGTTTAGTCTTACACGATATGGGATACTTTACAAAAGGACTGAATAAACCAAACTGAAATAATTCGAAACATGGTAATCCAATATATTTTAACAATTACAACTATAACAACAATGTACATTCTGTGCACTTATCTATATTTAAAAAAATAAAATTCGGCACACCTTGCGTTACATATTCAAAACTATACAGGCCAATACAGCCAAACCTACTAAAGATAACATTCTCTACTAAGAAAGAGAAAGACCGTCGTCAGCTTTTATATTCCATCTATCTACCAGGATCTGAAATAATATACGTTCTAATTGCTAATATAAACAGATTTGCTTCTTTCAATATTGATTAACTGTCACACTCTCTGTAACTTATTGCATTCATCACTTGTTTATACAATCATTCCTTCATTTATTATTTTGGGGACATAATAGGAAGAAACCCTCATCTAGACCCTACAAACATAGAATAATAACATTTTTAAAATGCGTCTAGACGCGAGTCCGGGATACCTGAAGACTTTGGTTACTTTAAGTGTCCAACATGTCAGTTATAACCATGAGTGGCGTATACTTGCGGGCTTTGATTCCGACAAGTATACAGCAGGTAAACAATAGACTACCTTGCCATACAATAAACTTCCATAAGCCTTCCATTACGATAAATCTATACCAAACTTCATTGCTGCCAAAGTCTGTTGCGGAATTTAATATTCTCCCAATGAAAATTCGGAACAACCCTTCATTATACTCGTTCAAATCACAGTTAAATAGGAATGTAAAGCAGGTCCCATTCCATTACT
The DNA here is from genome assembly GCA_016617855.1 of Megalonaias nervosa. NCBI lineage: Eukaryota > Metazoa > Mollusca > Bivalvia > Unionida > Unionidae > Megalonaias > Megalonaias nervosa. The sequence goes on from JAECUM010001393.1 coordinate 16,771, forward strand.
ATCAATTAGAAAGATTAAATATTATGCACACGAGAATTTTGACCAAACTGTAGCTTACTTAACGTCGATCTTTTAAACAAAACCATTTAGCAAGCGGCGTTCCGAGTCGGCTGCCTCAGTATCTCCTCGGAAAAGAGCACTTAGCTTCCATTTCCTTCGAATGATATAGCCGATTCACAATTTTGAGATCAATTCTCTGGACCGTACCTCCAATGGCTGCATAAAGACCGCCTCAGCTATGTACGAAACAAATATATTAACCGAAACGTTATAAATGAATCCTAAATCAATTCAATGGTAGAAATAGCCACTGTTGTCCAACAAGGCACTCTTTTGCCTGAGGAATTTCTGGCTAATGAAATATATGCTTTTTCCTGTAACCACTATGCCGGCATGCATATCGCAGAAATAAACGAAACATTATGATTGGATATAACCAATAATGTTCTAAATGCGTCGTTTAAACCAATAAATCATCCAAACCAATCATGCGACGAACCAGACTGTATAATATATCTTACTATAGGAATGTTGTCTGGTTATTATTGGGCAACCCCACGCAGTCACTTGCAACCCCATGCAATCGCTTTAGGTCAACGAGGAGATTCTTCAAAGCGTCTAAAGTAGATAATAACAACTAACATATTTGTTTAATTACTATTTATGTCTTCACACTAACCTGACAAGTATTTAGTTACTTCTTATATACCACCAGAGCTGAAATTAGAATTCCTTTACATACCTCTTCACCCACCCCCTGTCCCCGCTTCATGAAGAAGAACATCTTCATATTTTCTCTTATAGTATAAAGTACTATGTTTCTGCTATAAACTCCTAATAGTTACTGTTTGACATTATTACAATATTGTATGCACATGTTTCTTTTGCTATTTTATTAGCTTCTTTCAATGCTTGTTATGATCTGCCTTCATTATTCGCATAAGTCAAATAATGAAAGTAAAGATAACTTTAAATTAAAAAAACGAAAAAAAATGGTAATAAACTTAAGCTTGTTGCTCATTTGTTTATACCGCTTGTCAAATTTGTATGCATTTTCCATGATATCGTCTGCGAATTAATACTGTTTAAATCAATATGCAGATTCTGCCACGAATAAGTTCAACAAGCCTAAAGGCCACATGAGTTAAAACAAAGTCAGTACTTATTGGATAATGTTTATATGAATACTTGGCTTGATCTGTAGGCATGCAATAAGTTTCTTTCGTTTATATTTCTGTATCCACTGTAAACTAGTAAACATTTGTTACTGTATATTTCTCAGATGAAATCACTATACAAAAACTATCACACAAAGGAAATATATAAAACAGTTCTTGACATTAACGTACTCTTAGTGGCGCAAAAGAAAAAGAAAAAAAACATTATGTAGGAGTTATTTTGCGAAAAATATTAATAGTAACTTTTTTCTGGGATACAATTTATGCAGACAATAATACACCGATGAACCGTTGTATTACATCAAAGCCAGATATAGTATTTTAAATGCACTTTTTAAATTCCTCTAAACACTCAGACCATTTTGTAAACTTCGTTTGCTGTAAACGGAGAATCTGTCTTGTGTCCTTGTTAATCTGTTTGTCTTGTTCAATTTGTAGCATCACTGCACATATTGAAGCTATTTTGCGTTCAGTGTCTTCTTGGAATTTAGTAAGACAATCTCTGTGAGGGCGTGAGAACAAATCATTTATGATATCTGTCACTTGATCTGCCGATAAAAGTTCTAACATAGCATTTTCAGTCACTTCAGTGATGGCATGCCTTTTTGAATTCAAGGCAACAGAAACATATTGTACGCCAGGTACACCGACCACTGAATATACCTGCATATTGAAACCGAGTTCATATTTCTCTATGGAACTGAAAATTGAGCCAATTTCAGCTTGTATTTTATTGCATGCATCCGTAACTCTGTCTGATGATTGTTGTAATGGGCCAGAGTCTGCCGTTGCCCACTCCAAAATAGCTTTCCGAAGCCGTGAGTTGATTAGTTCAGGTCCTTCCTTCTTCACCTTGCTCAGTTTTGGAGCATTGCTGGACCAATTGAAGATTTCTGATCTCACATCGGTACTTTCTAAATAATCTCGAAGCCCTTGCGATAGCTTTTTCTCCTCTTGATCAATCATTTTGTGAACGTCTTTGCACTATAATAATAATAATAATAATAATAATAATAATAATAATAATAATAACGATATATATGCATTTTCCGCAAATGTTCAGCTTAATTCTGTCAAAGGCTTTTCCTATCCCTAAGATTCGCTCAGAGGGAAATAAATGAAAATGACACTTCTACTGTTCGCATCTACAATTGTAGCCCAGGTTTTATCAAAGCTTTTATCTCACACTGCATGAAGAGTTGTACAACATTATGTCTGCAAGTTTTCTGGCGCTGACCTGCTTTATGATGAAAATCCTAGCCCTTGAAAACTTAGATTACAACAACAGCTATAGAAGCAGCAGCAGCAGCAGCAACAACAACAACAACAACAACAACAACAACAATAATAATAATAATAATAATAATAATAATAATAATAATAAACATAAACAGCCGAGCAGATAATTATGTAAGACACGTACAAGAAAACTTTCCGTGGATGAATAAAGCACACGAAAGGTTCCGAATGAGCATTATACTAGAATATCACAGAAAAAGTCTGACCTGGAATCAAGTTCATCCATCTGCAAGAGAGCGTGCGCATTGCTAAGAGCTTTTTCTTCATTAAAGAAAAAAATAAATTCATTTTCTGGCACTTCGTCCAAGGCACTTTTTTCGCGTTGGAGTTTTAATACATTATTTAAAAATGAAACTTCTCTTTGTAGTTTTTCATTCACATATTTGAGAAAGAATCGATTATTCCCCGATCGAACAACTTTAAACCTGCAATAGTATACTTCTTTCATGATGTACTCAGTTCAGGGTGATGAAAGAATGTCGACTTTGTCTAAAGATCAATATGACAATAAATTACCTAGCAATTGGCAGGGAAATGAAGTTGAACACAGAAGGTCACTTTGGACTTTGGGATGAGGAGAACCGCTTTAGATGATAACAGTAAAAACAGTTTCATCAATGTACATGTATTATCATAAAATGGAGCTAATTAAAAAACCATTGGAAAAGTGACACATGTTTAACCTATGGTTTTCTTGCTATAGGCTATCAATGGCGGCCGGTATATTTGATGGAGAAGGAACTTTAGGAGAATCAGGGAAGAACCGCCGACCCAAATAACTCTACTGGCAGGCTTTCTCAAATACACATATTGGTTGAGCAGAGAGTGGAAAATACGCAGAGGTAAGTAAGTGAGTAATCTATAAAGGCGAGACAATCTCTACTTAATGAGCACTTGTGCGTTACTAATTGAAAGGCATCCCTTAATCAAATTTAAATCCCTATCTTGAACAATGTGATAAAAATGTATGCATAAACGATAAAAATAACCACAGTAAAGCATGAAATATAGTTCACAGTGATCTACTTTAAGAACACATGCATTATGCTGATAATGATGCATCGTAGATTCATGCGTCATGACCCTGCTATGTCTGATGCCTGATAAGTCAACTTAACGGCAAGCATTAAATGGATCACTACATCACTACAGAGTAAATACGTGTATATATATATATATATATATATATATATATATATATATATATATATATATATATATATATATATATATATAACTTCATTAAATTTCATGACTATGTACGATATCTGAGAAATATAATTTTATGACTTAAATGGGCTATATGTTATGTAAAGTGGCTAATGAAGAAGAAAACGGGGTGCAGAACTATCCACCAGGATGGAAAAAGAGATATATGAAGAACAGTAAGTTGGCAAAATATTCACTGTTCTGAACATATCAGGAAAGTTTTTGGAAAACAACTATGCATTTCATTTCTAGCTTTATTGGCTTTAAGATCAGTCGGACTTTTGATGAAAATTGGTGGGCCTATTCGTATGTGGGTATATCTTTATCAAATCCAGGGCCAAAAACTTTGGCTCTAAATCAAACGATAAGAAATTTGATATTTGTACTAAGGTACCTGAAACAAACACAAAGGATTATTAATTAAATTTAGTCTAAGCGTACATGTACATCTTAATCACCTCTTGGATGGATTTAATATTCAGCATTAGTTTACACTGGTATGTTTTAAAAGCACAATGGCTACAAGAATGGTCATTGATTTCGTTAAGTATTGTTTTTTATATCACAGAAAATATTGTAGTTTGAAAGTAAAAGGTTACATTTTAGATTTTCAAATTACAATGAGATTGAGAATATAATAACTTGAAAAAATATTAATTCATCTCATCCGAACCTGATATGCGAGTGCATCTGAACTACATCTCAGATGAGCGTTGCAATCAAAGTTGCTGAGCCTTTGATTACCAGTGTTCCATATCGGTGCCAGCTCGACGGTTCCTCCTTAACGTTTTGTACTTTAGTGAGTTTATAAATAAAATAATTCGCACATGTGCAACAGGATTTTGACCAGAATTTGTATCTAGCTGCATTTGCACAAGTTACGAGACAGGTTTGACAACATGCTGTATATGACATTCTTTTCATTACTCCGGTTTTGCACTCCAACGGCTTGTCAACAGTATCAAGTGTTACGTGACAAGGGCTCGTACTCAGTAACAAAGAAAAGAGTGAAAGCCAACAAGCTTTGTATATTTTAACAAAATAATTTATTTCCCTAGGAAACAATGTAAAAATTGGAAAATAGGACTTACCGTTTGTGAATATGATCCAAAATTTAATCCTAAGAATGCAAAAAAACAAGTCCTATCACTAAATAGTTCTATTAGAATCCAGGTTCGAACCTCGACGACATACAAACATGGAAGGCGATGACGTCAGATGTGGTCCATGTACGAATATCAACAATTCCTCAATTGAATCACAGTTTTTGTTTCCGAATAATTCCAGAATAAATTACCATGAATATCTTTCAGAATTTTTTTTATAAGAAAGTCAGCTTGTTGAGTTTCCAGGAGAATAAATTATTAAATCCAAAAAACAAATGAAAAACAAACAATCTGGCAACAAATAAAAAAAAAACACCTTGTTCCTTCAAGATGTTGAAACGACTCTGACAGAATAATATTAAGAATGCGTATTTAAACCCCAAAAACATCATTTCAGGTCTCGCGAGATGGGTCATGTGGTCTCTTACTATAAGACATTTATCACGTAAGCCCGTGTAGCCCCAATTAAGAACCAATAATAAAATAACGTTGTTTACACATGGTGATCACGAAGCAAAGTATGGCCTTGATACTGACCAATCATTTTAACTACCTGTTTACGAACTTCCCAACCCAAGACGAACTAGGTTAACTAAAAATATTTCTCATATAACACGTTTTACGTCTTAGATAAACAACATTTACTAAAAGAAAATATCGAATTACTGAAAAAAGAATTTCGAATCCCATGAAAATATTCATTACAATAAAATGTAATGAAACAATAATAAAATAAAAAAGAATTTTAAACCTAACACACAAACAATTTAATTGCATATACGTAACACAAGAAAACAAGTATAATTTTACCTTGCTGATCCAACAAGCTGTGTGCATATACATGTGGCTGAATATTACATTGGATTAGTGCGATTAAAATACTTGTGACCGTATGTTCAGTGTAAAGGGCAACAATGTTTGTAATGTAAAATGGCTTAGAAATACCATCATTCAAACACACATTATTTCATTCGCCCACCACCCTGGTGGCTTTTGTGTCGGTCCCTTTCTAATTTGGAAATCAAAAGGCATGAAGGTTTTGAAAAATATACAATATTTAAACCTTTCACTCATTAGTTTATAATGTCTTTTGTATATTTTGTAAAGTGTTGTCATATTCTCATTATCTTTTTAAATCTTATATCTGTATTTAAAAAGTGTATATTTCTAAAATAATATTTTTATTTGTTTAGAACGTTTATCATTATTTTTTCCAAATTTGTATTAGTTTTAGTCACTACCTACTTCGATAGAGGATAAAAGAAAAAAAGAACATGCAATAACATTCTTTTCTAGCATATTAATGTAGTGTAATAAGATGATCAGAGGGATATTAATGTTTTTTGTGTATTTATTGTTTTCAATCATTGTTCATTAAACCTGCTTTTTATCATTGCCCAGCAGAAGAAGCAACTGGGTTGAAGGTCAGTCTTTTAGTAACCTTGGAGTGCCAGCAACCAGTACTTACTTCAGCCGTCAATAATTTGCTTGATTAACCACTACAGATGAGGCATCATATGAAAATCAGTCAGCACTAAGTCCACTCACCCGATGTCGATACTCATTCACATGTACAATACACAGTTAAACCTGCTGAGGGTAACAAATTACAATATACAATATATAGTTAGTATTATGGAACGTTTACTAACGAATAGACACATGTATTCCTACTTCCAGCCACCTTGGTAACTAAGAACCTACTGAGTAGTCTAGAATGCATATAGGTTTTGTATGGATGTGTTCACAAACACAAACACAACTATTTAACTAGTCGTAGTAAAATGTAAATTGTTGGTCACGATGGCCTTCATCGGTTTTAAGGGCATTGTAGTAATAAAGATGCATGCAGTTATTAAGTTTCATAATTTTACTGTGCGGGTAGTACAATAGCTTATTACTACATTGTAGAGGTGAGCTATAGACACTCCTCCTTCACTTATATAAATTCATTACAGCATCCATTTGGAATTCAACCCAGTCACGTAAACTTTACCTGTTCCCTTATGCCTACAGTGATCCATTCTGTTAATTATATGGACAATTTTAACATTAAATTGTTGCATTATTTGTATAATGTCTGGGTTTTATTCTTAAGTACCCTATTGCAAACTTGTCTTGGCTTTGCCCACGATCATAATAGAAATAAGGGAACGCGTTGACATCATTTTTTTATATAGCATTTTGTCTTCAATCCCTCTGCATATTAGTTAATAAAAACACATGATATGTATAAATTGAACTTTTGAAAAAATTTAACAACATAATATTTGCCAATCAGTAAAATCTACAATTAATAAGAAACAGCTAGTCAATTTATCGATTAATTATGAGATACAACGTTCGTAGAAAAATGGAGTGATCTTATTGCCAGTTTAGCTTTGTTGAAAAATGATCTGAATCGATCAAACCTAGCATCCATTAAACAACGGATAATTGTTCTTTCCTGAACGGAACTTTTATAATTGTATTACATGTTATACATTTCCCACACTTTGTGTTTCATCTAAGTCAGAGAAGAGCTGATTAATATAAAAAATCATCCTGTATTCAAACCGAAAGTGTAAGAAGTTAAAGAGACAACACTTGCAGTAAAAGTCTTATTTGCAGTAAAATTAGAAACAGCGAGCGCTTGTGTACGGATTTTCGTCAAGAAATTCATCATTAAATAATATTAATTTAGAAATTGGTGGCGCGTTTAGATACCTGTTTAAACTATATCGAAAGTTCTCTAATGACGTCCGAAATTCCATATGCCCGGTGAGAATTGCAAATACAGTATCCTATGCATTGGTTATTGACCAATCAAATTCATAGAATTTCTCCAGGGGGTAATAATATTAGTACACTGTTCTTTCATAAGGTGCAGGAAACTTTACCACCCTCCAAGCTTTCATATTTCCTGAGCCGTCAGCCGAAGGAAATACGCAAGTTGATGGGATGGTCATAAAATTTCTTATGCCTTATCAAAACACAGTGTACCTAATACTATTACCCCTTGGTTAAGTTTTAGGAATTTGAGGAGATGATAAAATCCCTTACACTCTCGCTTAAAATGCATGTTTTCCCCATCGAATAGCAAATATTTGTTTGAAAATTATCTAAATAGACCCTATCGTTTATCCATTGAACGTAGTTGAGCATAGTTTCTTCCCTCCTGAATGGTGATTTGATACTTTGTTATATGTGATATTGTCAGGCTATTCTTTTGGTCAAGGTTGTATTGTTTGTTCTGTTTGCCTTGGTATTCAATGGAGGGAAAGGAAAAATATGTTCGATAATTTGCATTTTCTCTTTTCCTGCTGGTCTCTGTTCTGCATCTTCTATTTGTTCTATTTCACTTCAATCTGGGTCTTTGGTAATGCTTTGTCTTGTTCAATTCTCTTTTTTTTTTTTTTTATTTTTTTTTTTTTTTTTTTTTTTTTTTGTCCTGTTCTTTCTTTTGCTACTTTATCATTTGACCATTTTGTTCATTTTTTGTGTGTGGCTTTCTCACCTTTTGTAAAATATAAACTTGCCTTGCTCTCTCTTGTCTTCATTTCGTCTTTTAATTCTAATTTCATTGGTAATAATCTTGATAAAGAATTTAATTTTCTGCACACTGAGAGGGGCTTTAACAAAAAGCCGAAAATCAATAAAGTGTACAGTGATTTTGGATTAACGTAGTTGATCACCGGTTACTGGCATCTATGATGAGTTTAATTTAGGTAGATAGTGTATATTTATGCGGTTTACGGGTAAATCATATTAGGCCAAGTTTCCTATATTAGGTCTATTCCATATGTATGTTCTGTAATATAAACTAGTCAAGATTTTCCAGAGTTTATTTACGATGACGTAATATGGCCGACTTCACCTAAGAATATTTATATTTGATAAAAATATGTTGAATATACTTGGAATGTATAAAATAATTTGAAACAACATATCTGATAGCAAGTTTATTCATATCTAATCCATAAAATGGAGGCGGCCATTATATTTATAATTAAGCCATTGTCATTCGTATGCTTTATGTATATGTCTCGCGAAATTCATGCACCTCATCCAAATTATTTTCCAATTCTTAGAACTGCAAAAACCGTATCGTATCCTTTGGCTATATCTAGATATTAGTGCAAGGGGTAATAAGATTTCTTGGACTTTACTTACTACCTTTTCTTGGAGACTCTGTTAGCTCAACTGATAGCTTTCTCCATTACACTAAATTCTTTTTAATATCAAACGGTACTCTAACTTAACCAGTATAATAACCATACGAAGCAGTTAAATAAGTCCTAAAAGCATGAATAGTGTTGATGGTATTGGAAATTCTGTGTATGTCCTCATATTGCAGAGGAAACACGTCGAGAATTCGTATTAACTATATTTAAGATAATTTTCAAGGTCATTATTTCTCAGAAAATGGCATCTACAATTATTAGCATATAGTAAAATTACTAGTCTGGTTCATAGATTGGTATTCTTCCTGCTTCACACTCTGCCGAAGTGCGAAGCGGGAAACATACGAAGCAGAGAACAAGACAGGTGAATCACACACTTTTGTTGAATAACACATAAATATTTCCTTTAGTGTATGCACGAACTGTTTTTGTAAAGTAAGATATCTCTTGTTAGCTTTGTATTCTGCCACCACCCCACCCCAATTTTTAAGGTAGAGGCATGAGCATTGTGTTTATAACTTCGTACAGAAACCAATTCTGCAATTTGGTTTACATTTACTTTGAGTTAAGCTTGAAAATGGATTGGCTTATTTAGTGACTAAAATGCGTATCTTGAGTTGCAAATGAACAGCCGACTTGGTTTACGTATTCATGTATATAAGCTACAGGGTTAAATATCTCAAAATTGAGACGGTTATGGGTAATAAGAGACAGGCTTATTTTATAATAAAACTAATGCACTTTTACCATGCATAAGGCTCATGTTGATTGCTTGAGCTGCCATCTCAAAGGAACATATCTTAAATATCTATTTACTGAGGATAGTTTTGGTTCAGGAATAACATGTTTGCCTTAATTAAAATCAGACACGCATGCCTTCCGGGAAGAATTATTTATTAGTTTTTGTGTTTGCCGTTATTGTAGAATTATTCTCATTTTTCTGCAGTCTGTCTTAGTCTGGTGAATATTCAACAAAAGAACTGTCCAGTGAGTCTTAACATGCTGATTGGTTAAGGTTTATATCACTGGCCAGTTGGAACGTGTCGGCTGTAGCGTTTTTCCGCCTGACAGAACTGCAGATTCAAACAGAACATCCTCTGCCTTTTGCGTCAAGTCGATAAATAAATCCCAGATTTAATTCGTTGTCATTCAAAATTATATTCTGAACTACTTTCGTTTACATGGAAAAATATGACAGCGGAAGGATATTAAGTCACAATCGAAAACATGTGGTGTACTCCTTCATAGGCGAATCATCAAACACATCAAATTAATATGTATTGTTACAACTACTTCCGAAATTATTTCACGACCTGACCCAAAAGACCGAGCGATGTTCCGATCGCTTTAGATTATCTCCCAGTGCGAAGATCATGATTAACAAGTAATAATTTCTTCATTAAACTTGTCAAGCACTTGTACCAGTTGAAGACTAAAGTATACTTACCTTATAATATAATGGGTTGTTATTGATTTTTTTTTTTGTCCCCGCATTCTTCACAACACGTATTGTCGGGATGATAGAATTAAAAGTACAAGCGACCGAATGAGTTGTTACTGATTTTTTTCACGTATTCGTTGCAGCACTTTCTGTCGGGATAACAGCCGTAAAAATATAAGCGACGAAATAGGTAGAGTTCAGAATGGGTGGAATGAGAGACAGCCTGCAACATACACTATTTTATTATTTCCGTCGAGTTCTTTGGATATTTTTGTTTCAATAATAAAAAAGCAATTTAACACGTTACTTAGTTCTTTTACTTTGTTAAATTCTGCTAAAATACAGCAAACCTTGTACCAATCTTAATACTTGTCGACTCTGTCAATATAAATAAAATAAACGATATTAATTAACAACCATTTATAACTGTGAAAAAGTAAATACCTGTCGTATGTGGCTGCTGGCAAGCTCTAGCTGCTTTTTTGCCTCTTGTATATCAGCCTGTATTCTCTCCTTCGACTCTGACTCAGTATTCATCCTAGCATTAAGAAACCCTAGCACCTCCTTTACGAACGTGCGTAGCCATCTTTGAATGAATAAATCACAAACCAGTGAGATAATCTAAGATAAGTATCATACTAAATTTGTGAATATTTGTATGCAAATTATGTCACTAATACTGGGACGATATTATGTACCCGACGTGCAAAGCAAACTTGAAACATACTACAGTAATGCAGAGCTCTTATCATTAGCGGTATGTTTTTCATTCTTTATTGCACTTTATATATATATATATATATATATATATATATATATATATATATATATATATATACACACACACACACACACACACACACACACACACACACATACATCTATATACAGTGATTGATCAAATAACTGATTTATTGAGTTAAACTTAACTAGTGATGATTATTATGATGATGATGATAGTAATAGTAGTAGTAGTAGTAGTTGTAGCTGTGGTAATAGTAGTAGTAGTAGTGGTAGTAGTAGTAATAATAATAATAATAATAATAATAATAATAATAATAATACTAATGATAATGATAATGAAAATAATAATAGTGTTTGTTTGTAATACAGACCACTTTCACATGATACATATCCATACATCATGTTGTACAAAAAGATGTTTTAGTTCGTAACAAAAGAACATCGCATATATTGGAAGTGTTATACATTAAAGTAATTATTATTGCAGTTTTCGAATTGGGTGAGATACAAGTATATATTATAGTAATCACACAAACTAATTTAAAGAGAACCCTAAAACCTGCATGAGGCAGTGATAGTACTCTAGAGTTTTATGTAGCAGGAGGCGAAAATAAAACGGTTTCGCTAATCTTTAAGGCTTTTAGAGTAAACATCGCTAAATTAGTCATCAAAATTTTGCTAGTATCATTTTGTACAAAAGTCCTAACATTTTTCTAAAGTTGGAGTTTTATTTGCAAAGGTGGGTAAATATTTTCTTCGTAATTCTACTTATAGCAGAAAAGCAGTAATAAAATGGAATTTATTTTCGCTATTCACGTTACAAATTTGACACATTCTTTCTTTCATTACAAATACTTCTTTATCATCCCGTGTTGCCTTTGACTGGCATGTCCGCCACTCTAAGCATAGTGACCATATAATAAAAACCGCCATCTCCTAAGAATTCTAGACATCTTTGACAAGTGAATTCTACTGCCAATGACGTACAGAAAGGCAGTCTTTCCATCGACTTAATCTCATACTGCAGCTTTTGCCATAAAAATATCTGCACATCTCTAGCTGAACAAGCTAAGAAATTTATTTTCATCATTTACGCCTGAATACACTAAACACTGCAAAATCCAAATGCAAATAGAAGCTTTTTAACAGTGTTATCCCACAATTATGACCCCCCATCTTAACTGTAAATTATAGTATTGTTTAGGATATCTGTCTTCTGGCATTTTTAGCATTCTTAGCCAATATTTCAAAATAAGTTTATATCTTATATTCTTCATACTAATTCTTCCTTATTCATTATATACGAATGCATTTGGAGTAGATTTAGATGTACCAATATTTTCACTAACTAGATTGTGATGCAATAAACGTCTCTCTACTCTATCAAAGGCTTTTTCATAGTAAACACTACTGCATAGAATCAACTACGTTTTCTGAATTTTTTACAAATTAATGCATATAATATAATTATATTACCTGCTGTAGAACAACCCGCTCTAAACGCGACTTGCTATTTGCCCAGTAATTCGTTTTCGTCCACCCATTTATTTATCCTCTTATTTAAAATCTTGCTTTTGCTTAATACAGTAGTAGACTAATGCCTCTGTAACTGGAGGGTTCATTTGCATTCCCTTTCTTCAAAAGTGTTATGATGATAGCCGTTGACCAATATTCGGGATAACATCCAACATCAAAGTTTATTAATATTTGGTGCAATTATGTTGCCAGTACATATAAAGAAAACGCTGGATGATGCATCTGTTTCCCCAGCTTTGTTATGTTTTAGTTTACTCAGTGCTAGGCGAACCTCTTCTTAGTAATTGTTTTATATAAAGTCTGATGGATTAGCTGAATGTTTTCATTATTTTATCTCAGGTCAACAGAACTGGAAAACTTAAATAATTATGGAAAATATTCATATCAATCTGCAGACGTGATGCTGCTTTGTGTACCAATACTTGGCGCCTTTACAAAGCGCCAGAAAAGTCGTGTATCTTTAGAGTATAATGTAGATAAAAGGCTATTTCTGTGCTTTAATTCATGTTGCTTTTGCTTGCTTCGTGTAAGAGATTTATACATATTTCTATACCATGTGTAATCTGCGACTGATTTACTTGTGCCTTTTAATCTGTGCTGTCTTAGATATCTTAAAGCATTGCATTTGGCGACTATGCAAGGCTGCCATTTAACAAGTCTTCTTGGAGAGGCCACAGCTAGGCTTTGCTTTCTATTGATTGTCTTCATTGTGTTTTCTGCATCATGGTAAATATCAGTAATTCGTTCGACGTTCGACACATTCATTGATTTTGTTACAGTTGATATCATTTAAACTCTGATCAATATTTTGAGATGAAATACCTTTTTATTTTGGGTAAAAGATAGACCTTTTTTGTTCTAATTCATATTGTTTTTGCTTGCTTCTCGTAAGAGATCTATAAGTACTTCTATAGAACTATAGTCTTCAAGTGATTCACTTGTACCTTGTATTCTAAAGTGTCTTAGATATAAGGCTATTAAATCTCTGTCGAACCAAGAATGACTTTTAGAAAGTTTTATTGGCGATGTTACAACCAGGTTTTGCCTTCCATCGATTGTTTTCATTGGGTTTGCTGAATCATAGAACATACCAGTAATTGTTTCGACGTATTCATTGAGTTTATTATAGTTGATGTCAATTAAAATCGAATCCTCGATGAAATAATACATCCTTGAGATTCTAGATAAAAGATACCCCTTCTTCATTGTTTCATATATTTTTATATAATACTTATAGGTTACTGCATTTGTATGGGAAAATATGAACGAGTTTTTCGGATGGATATACTGCATGACCTTGGAAGTGCAGTATATCCATCCAACAAAACGATTTCATATTTTCCCATACAAATACAGTTACATTTTTATTATACGCTCATTTTCTTATTCTACCCAAGGCTTAATTATACAAACAAAAATACACTACAAGAAACAAATTAATTGAATGTATGCTGTATTCCAAACTAAATACACAAGCGTAGATTCATCATTACACAACAACATTATTAATGCGCACGTAACACCGCCCATATATATTTGAACTTGGTTATGCACTAGATATACGTTTCGAAAGAAAATGGCGTTTTGGTCTACTTAAAATTGAAATTTGGAGTCATACTGTGAATGAATGCGCATTGCAACAACATTTCCGTTTGATCTGGAATGAATAGATTTTGGTATTTTTTCGATTCGACGAGATTTCTTGATTATGGACTAGATTTATCTGCATGAAGTACATAGGATTTCAGCAGCGTCTGTGCCAATTCTACATGAAATACACATCGGACTGAAGCAGCGAGGGAGAAGAGTGTTGACATCTGCAAGTGTGTTTTTGTTCTGTCATTGAATGTTTCAAATCATAATGTGGGAAAAAAATGTAGTCTTTCAATAGCAATTATCGAAAAGACGTTATGGAATTTAATGTTTATTTCATTTTGAGTGCAGTAAGGAGGATGTAATTGCGCTTGGAAAATAGTCGAAATTACAGTACAATTTCGAAAAGTGTAATCAAGCTTGAGAACCCATGACATGGCTCATGTAATTTGGATTTGCAGAACTAAGAAAGTACATTTTGAGGAAATTCAGGATGTAAAACTGTAAGTATATTTTTTGCCGTTCTTATTACCAGCTAAAGAAGACAGTTTATGCCTTGTCACTTGCATGTTATTTGTAAGGACCCTGTCTGGCGTCTATAGCTAGCCTAAATCCGAAACATTGTATCAAAAGAAATTAACTTGGACTGTGCCAAAGCAGCTGATATGTGGCAGTCCACGAAACATCTGCTTTCGTTCATTCAAAAACAAATTATTTGTTTACAATCAATAGTAGTTCCTTTATTCATGTGAATGCATTATGAATTGAGCGCACGAATGCAATATCGTAAAATATTGGACGATTCTGACAATGTAAAGTTAATGGAGAAAGAAAATGAGCGTATAATAATTTGCCATATGGTTTTACAGCTTTCTGTTCTAATGTGCCCTTTTAGTCAAGGAAAATACAAAGGACATACGTCTAGATTCCAATCTATCATCTATGGGTTTTATATCAAGGGACGGTATATTTCTTTAAGACACGTTATTATTATTATTATTATTATTATTATTATTATTATTATTTCTGAAAAGAGAAAAAAAAATACATCCTCCAACCCTGTGTATATCTATTACATAAACCATCACTTATGAGAGACTCGAACGGAACGGGGTGGTCTAAAGCACTCGCCTTCACCGATCAATGCCATCTCACCGCTGTCCGCGCGAGTTCGAGCCAGTGTGGGTATGTGAAAAAGCTGCCAGTACTTTCTCATCAGTCGATAGTTCTTACCAGGGTTTTCCCGGGTTCTTCCGCCACCATCTAACAATTTAATTGCCATCCAGGTGTTAATCTGAGCCTAACTTCGTTCAGTCGTGCAAGGCACATCAGTAAAAAATTATTATATAACACAAACGAGTTCAATTCTTTACAGTTTCGACATTTTTTTCTATGGTCATCAAAATCTTCACAATGTACTCATGCGTCGTGTTTAAATCACCAAGAGGCCTTCAACAATAGCTTGTTTATGAGCCGAGCACAATGCTTTCTTCCAAGGGGTCAATTATAAACAGGTTATTTAGGCTGCATTTAGTCATGCTAAGAATAGTTTCTTCTGATATACGCCGGTATACGCCTGTGTAAGGAAAGATGAATAGGAAATCACTCTAGCTCATACACGTGATAAGTCTACTCAATGTTATTTGTCTGCATTATCATGACTTCGGCGTAAATTTGGGAAACAATGTTACATGTTTTGTTAGTTAAGCCATGTATTATTTAAAAATAAGTATCTCAGTTTGTAAGTGGTTACTTGAGAATGCTTCTTTAACTTCATTATCTGCTTCACGATCACTAATGAAGAAAAAGAAAAACGAAATCATAAATTAGTACATTTGTAATGCTTTTGATAGAAACAATATGTGTAAGTTGAAAACGCTTTTTTCAAATGATTTACTCCGACCGAATTCCTGAATTTTTTACCGCTAAAATTAAGAATTACATTGTCCCAAATTTCCGGCTGCATTAACTCCATTGACTTAGACCTGATCTCCTGATTTGTGTGATGTCATTTCAGAACCAGCCTATTATCCATTATTGAACACGTGACTGCATATTGTCTGAGCCGTTATTTAAGTGCGATGGAAGGTCTTGCTTGAATTTTACAGAGTCAACTCGAAATCAAAAGAGAAGAAAGCCTCTTGGTATCTTTGTTTTTAATTTGTATAGAAAGAAGGGAACATAAAATATTGATCTACCAATTATACTATGTTCATACGTTCAACAGAGAAATCACATAAAGAGCTTTGTGATTTCTGTTCATTCTAAACATTCTCCTTGACATAGTATAAGCGATCTGAAGAACCTGAAGAAGAAATAATAGAACAACGGTCTTAAAATTGGTAAGATGCATGTCAATTATATATATATATATATATATATATATATATATATATATATATATATATATATATATATATATATATATATATATATATATATATATATATATATATATATATATATTAAAAGTGGCTCTTAAAGTATTAGTATAAAGCAATTTGATATACCAGTACTATTCGTATATCAAATTGTGATCCGCCCACGGCGCAATAATACGCACATATAAACATTCTCGCAACAGTGCGCTGTTGATTCTTAATCAATGATGAATTTCCACACATTAATCATCGGTGACATATGAAAATAACGATAAAAAGTATTAACAATCCCCCTTTTCTAAATGTATTTAATTTGGCACACAATTTCATCGCAATCCTTTCTGCTTTCTGTTCCTCCATCCCCTCTCACGCATAACGGACAAACTACGCAGAAATCTGGAGTGAGAGAGAAAAAGAATTTGGGCTGGATCAAAACCTTGAAACTGAACTTGCACCAAGTAACCTACAAGAATATGCTTCGTCATAATGGTATGTGTGCACTTTTCTTGGGATTTATCTACAGTGTTTATTTAATTAATGATACAAGGTTGCAAACCCTGGGGACATTATACGGTACATTTTTGGGTTACGTGGTACACATACTGTGGTGTATTTAATGTTTTGTTGTTATTGTTATTGTTTCTAAAACCTATTATAATGTTCTAAAAATGGATTATTATTAATTAGATATGAAAATGTCCAAAGGCCGCTCTCTCTCTCTCTCTCTCTCTCTCTCTCTCTCTCTCTCTCTCTCTCTCTCCCATCGTAGCAAAATGCGGGCGAAAATCTACGAAAATACGAGCGTAGAGGATTTTTGCTTGTGTCATGCCACGATGTCTCTGGACTAATGAATGATGGTAAAAGTTAAGTCAAACCGACCAGAGCCAAAGTGAGTGAGAGTTGTAAGGTCGGTAGTACTGTTATTAAAGCAGAAAAATGACTTAGATCAACTGTAAATATATTATAATATTTTAATTACCTCTTGTTAGTTTGTCATTTCGCTTAGTTTCTATTCGGCATTAATTTCCATGCGACGGTAAGGGAATGGCTGAGCGTTCATGTGGATGGCGCAGCTAACCATGTGTTTGTAATGCTGTACTTTCTTCATTTAAATCATCTTTCTTGTTTAAATCATAAGTGTGTATTATATTGATTAAATCAATGTGAAAACAATAGAAACTCAAAAAAGAAAATAATCAACTTATCTATATGCAAAGGTGATTGTGAATGGCCACAAAAGGCATAGAGTTACATTTTCTAGCGAATACACTCGGATATGAGGAGTTCATTCATTCAGTCAGTACTCAGCTGCCTGTAGTAAATCTGAACTCTGTTCAAAGGGCAAATATATGTATATGTATGCTATATAAATAAAATATATGTATAGTATGTACGCTGTATCAATGATATACCACTCGTTGTAAAATGTTTCATCAGCAGGAAACTTGGCAAGCCTCATTTCCTTTTTTATGAGAACTTATACATCTCGTCGTATATCATTGATACAGCGTACATACTATACATACATATATAACAACCATTTTGGTCTGACGGAAGCGCAAAATAGACATGCAGTTTAGTTTACCCATTTAGGACCGTTGTAATATAATTTATTCTTTCTTTCTTCCTTTACTTCACTCTTTTTTCATAGATTTGACGTCATTCAAATACGTAGGAGGGAGCCAAACACAGATAACAACCAATGTAAAACTAGTGTATTTACTAGCCTAAGCGCTTTTGACTCCCAATTAGGCATTGTCAAAGACAAAAGTACAAAACAGACAAGCAAGACACACAGTAAACACAAACGAAAGTGTTGATTATACAACTTAATATGATTATGGATCCAATAGAAGTGTTTTGTTTTTTTTTCTAAAGTGTGGATATTGCCCCTTATATTGATGCTAAATATACAAATTGCAGCGTTGTTTGTTTTGCTATCACAAATGTGGATGATATTCTATATCGTGTTAGTATGGGCCAGAGGCATGAACTATTAAATAAGAATGTTTATCATTGTGATGTTGACAATGATGATGTTGATGACAATGCAAGAAACTTAACAAGCTGGCCTTAAAAATGACAACAACAACAGCAATGAGAAGATTCCGTCGAACGCAGTGTCTTCCATTTAGAGAGCTTTTAAATAACAAGAAACCATAACTTATCTGGGAGCCTTTAGAAATACTGTACATAATATAATAGAAAAGTTTCAGTTCAATACATGTAATCTCACCGCTACTGCCACTTTAACAGTGTTACCTATATCAAGACATTCATAAACGACACAACGACTGCAACAACAACTACATAGTAATACTAATTTAATAATAAACTAGTAGTAGCAGTATCATCATCGTCGTCGTCGCCGTTGTTACCATCATCTTTGTTATTATAATAGAAATCTCAACATAAGCAAGTGGTCAAACGCATATCATAATCAGAACGATCCTGAAAATAACCGTCACACCTCAGAGTGGAGTTTTACTGACCGGTACTTGTCTCCCAATCGTTTTTCTATTGTTCTGGTCATTAGAGTTTCCAAGCTTTTGAACAGCACCTGGATGTTCTTCGTGGTATTAGCTTTCCACTCTAGAAGCTGTAGCTCCTGGAATTGATTTTCGTGTTGTGAGATAAACTATGAACTGAAATGATACTTAATGCAAAGAAGTAAATTTGATAAAGGAAGGGATGTTAGAATTGGTACCCATACTTTTAGCTAAGCGCCTAAATAAGAAGAACTTTAGAAAAAATAATATGGCATTAGTAATGAAAATGTTTATCTATTTTCACATTTCCAGGAGCTTTATTAAAGTAAATGTTTAATAACATACCGAAAACATTTCCAAAGCTAGTGAAAAGATTATGTAGGGTCTTTTAATTGTAATAATATTAAGAAGAAGAAGAAGAAGAAGAAGAAGAAGAAAGAGGAAAAAGAAGAAGAAGAAGAAGAAGAAGATGATGATGATGATGATGATGATGATGATGATGATGATGATGAGTGTGTGTGATTTGGATTTTTAATGTAGTTTAACAATTTGTCAGTCAAATCGCTACGATAGTAATATGGTATTTTAGGGACTGTGGCTCACTTATAGTATTTTGTTGACTATGGCTCACTTGTCCCTAAGGAATGTGCTTCTGGCTCACTTTTTTTATTGGGTCACTTTGTTATCGGTGTCACTCTGTTTTTCTTATTAGAGGTGTGTCTGTAGTATAGTGAAGATGTTTCTTCCATGTTATCCCTGGCACGTAGACAAGTTGGGTCTGAGTGATAAGACCCCTGAACCCGAGTGGATGTTAAGTGAGGAGGAGTCTAAGGCCTGCTTGAAGCGTGCAAAGGAGTTGATAGCGTATGCGAATAAGGATCTGAATTATGTGCCAGAGATGATTTATTGTGAGGAGAGTGAGGAGGAGGATGTGGAGTTGGTGAATTGTGGTCACAGTCATCAGCTTCCAGTGCAACGCTACAATCAGTGGCATTACATTCGAAATAAGCTGACGTGTTTTCATTTGTCAGAGCCACAGCGAAATGGGTTTGATTACTGGCTGAACAAACTGACCCGAGTGCAGTTGGCAGATCGTGCAAAATTTATCAAATTTGAGTATGTGTTTAAGCGTAGTTTTGAAAAGATGGGTCTTCACGAACATGCAATGAAATGTAAAGCTGTCTCCGAGAAGAGCTTGATGGAACAGTAAGAAAAGATTATTTCGGAGGCGCTATCGTAGCCAAGGAAGTGGTGGGAATCCACGAATTGAACTGATCAGGATTTCCAAACCATTTGACAAGCAAACTTTTACTACCGTGGAGATGACCTTTTCAACTCGAAAGACATTTTTGTTCATTTTTTTGTAATTTTTTTGTAATTCCTGCTCGAAAACAAGACCATTGGATGGGTTCTCCTGAAGAATCTTTGAGGGTATAGGTGCAGTTTGTCTGCGAGATCGGCTGACACTCCTAAGTCTGGAACCATGATTTTAGGCACACTTATGCCCAACTTATATTTGGCGCCGATGATGCCTCTGACGAGGGTTCCCGTCTACAGGTTCTCTGAATTTTTTTTTTGCTTGAGTTCTTTTAAGTCCCTCAGCATGTCTTGATCGCATCACGCTTTATCGTTGGGATGATCTCTGAAACAGATATCGTGGTGCATCGCGATGGCATCGACGCCGTTGCAGGTTTCAGACCTGGGAGGGGGGCTGATCGTCTTCATCCATTTGTTGATCTAAGGGGTTTGGTGGCCCTGTGCATTTATGTCCTGGCAACGTCTATCCGCCTCGAGGTATGGGAAGTTTTCCGTTGAGGGTATGGACATCCATGGCTCCCCCAAGAGTGTCGATGTCCACATCCTCTACATTCTCCCACGCACAGATTTTCTTTCCAAGTGAAGATCCTTGCAGCTCGTATCGAGCTCACAATGTCTGCAATGATGCCTGTTTTATACAGATTGCTCTACATTTTAGTGGTGTCCTGTTGTTTGATGAAAGTGTGATTTTTTCAAACGGCAGACAGCAAATCTAGATTGGATCATGAGGCGCTAAGTTTTGGTGACCACCTCCAGGGGCTTCATAGTCTCCGTCTTGGCTTTACACTTGAGACACACGAGTCCATGGTATTATATACATTATACTGCGTATTTTTTAAGACTCTAAACGTGTGTCGACGGGGACTTTTTCTCTGCGTCTGTTCTGTATATAATTTACGCACTACCATCCACAGGTGCTATTGTTGACCTCTTGAAGTTGTAGCGAGTTATAAACCGCTCATTTATGTGCCGAGTGACCTCATCAAGTGGAAGTGAAGCAAACGAATCGAAATACTCTACATCGCTGAAATGCGGATCATTGACGATAGCGACACAGTGTGTGCCCCGTCCATCATAATAATTTTGAAGACTGACGATGCAGCTCTCGTCGGAGTTAACTGCTCAGGAAGTTGATCTTTGAGGAAGACGTCTCGGAGAGAAGGAGAGGCTAAGACATGTTCGAGATCAAAGTTGCCATAAATCTTTTTATTCTGCTGTTGGAAATGCCTTTTCCACGCTCAGTTCCTGGCAACTGGAATCCAACCGTGGTCCACTTGTACAGGATCACATCGATGGGAAATAATACTCTGCACGGACTTCCAAACAGGTGACCCATCGCGGGTGATACCCAAGCGATTTCATATGCCCTGTTAAAATCGTTCGCAGGCACTAAGTTGTCGTTGATGGCGGGTGGAACTCTCACTGGAAAGCTCGCCATGGGAGGTTTTAAGGTGACGGGTTTACCCACGAAGGGGACACCCTCGCAGGACGGTGCTGTCAGTTACAACAAGTGACGGATTATGCTTTGGCACTTGGTGTAGGATCCATGACAAGAGATTTCAACATGGACTGCAATAAAATTTTGATGCAGTCTACGCCCATCAACACCATCGACATCGTCAATAAACTGTATGTAGACGGACGCCGAGTATAAAACAACGTGGGATTGATTCAGCCGCTGTCTGGAAATATAAATAACTAAAATGGCATTACCGTCTCTTCCTCATCGGAATACTCCACACAGCACAAAGCCTACTTTGCCTTTTCCTCGCATATAGCTCTGGCTAGTGAACCCAGCGAATGGGCTCCCAGCGCTGTCACAACTAATTTCTGGATTCAGATGCAACTTCCTGTTGCCACGTCGATATTGAAATTTCACGTGTGTGGGCGTGCGCGAGGCACGAAGAGATTCCTGACGTGGCTTCTCGAGTGAACCAAGCTAGACAGTACCACCGATGTGATTTACATCAGCTCTGCTTCCATCGGACTGACGAAGTTAGAATGTTATGTCACGTCTAAGTACTCCCTCTTTAAGTTGCAGCACTGACCGCGGAACCTACCAATTCTGGCTTCAGCTATTTTCAGATCTTTACTTCGACAATCTTGTATAATAGAGATGAAAATCTTGCGCGTTGCCACGGAATATACCAGTTACCGTTTGATTAAGAGTACAGACAGGAAGCGTCTTATGCAGGCAAAAACCAGCACGCGCTGAAGCAGATGACGGGAGTGCATGCAACGTTAAACGAGGTCAGAAAGATGGGTCAGTTATCTCCATCAGAAGCCTATAAGCATGAGGCAGGCACAGCTCCTAGAGGCCATCGATCGACTCTGGATGGTCTTTAAATTTTGTAACGATCGAGAGTCAGCGCGGTTAGTCAAAACCATCGAAGGCCTCGTCCAGAATATTATTCAGGAATTACATCCAGGCCTCGTGGGTCTCATCGTGAACGCTGGCTACTTCAAGCGACGACGATTTGTGCGAAAGAAAGACGACGAGGCTCACAAAAATGATCACAAGTGCATGGACAAGGTCATCTCCCTAAAATGGTGGAAATAAAGAAGGACTTAGTGATCATGGCACCACTTCAGCCATACCAACTAAAGGAGTTTGAGAATAGAGCAATAAAGGTTGATCAAACGCACATCAAATTTTTTAAAGGGAAATTACCACAACTGAAGCTGCTGCTGCAGAGTTTAGTGGACACTGAGGCGGAGAGAAAAATATCCTCACTTTAACCATATCGAATAAAACTTACCTGCAGAGAAACTCATGAACTAGAATCGTATTATCGCTATTATCATCGACAAGCCTATGTCTACAAATACGCGTATCGACGATACAAACGCATCGTGGGAATCATTTCAATTATTCCGCTCGCCTTGACAGCCACGGGGGTCATTTCAACTGAAGCAATGGATAACACGATGATGTTGATTTTATCCGGAGTCGGACTAGCCCTGCATGCCCTGATGAAACACATATGCTGGCCTATCAGAAAATGTTGAATAAACTCCGACCCTGTCTGCGCGGAGCTCCCTTTGACATGGTGTTTATGACCAGTGAAATGAGGACCATGGACGACCTCATTGTGGACATGGTAGAAAATCACTGTACGACTCTGAGCTGATTTGAAAATATCTACGGCCTTAAATATGAAATAGAAAATGTCTGACGAAGAGGTCTTTGTGACCGATGTAATCTTGCATCACCCCGAAGCGCTCCATGAGGCTATTGCCACAGTCTTAAGAAATAACGTGCCCTAAACAGTGAGCTGACACTGACTAAAATGCAAGAGCATCGCGTGGACAGGCCTTACTGATGCGAGAGCAGCGGTCAGACTTTTCTCAGGATGGTATCGTCAAAATCTACTACTATGAGACTTTGATCCGGCAGTACTGCACGCGATGTCTGAGCGAAAATACGTTGAAAAAGATTTTAAAATTATCTTAGTATAGAACCATTTAGGACTTAGAGATGGCTGAGAGCGCATCAGACCATACGCACTGCATGACCTATATCATCGTGGAAAATAAGGAAGATCTCGAGGAGGTGTTCCATCTCAACATCGACATTAACGTATATCTCACGCTGACCAAAGTCGTAGGCATAGGACAAGATCTCGTCTTGCTCACGGCGGTGCAGCAGAAAACGCTCAACGACACGAGTACACTCCTGTTTAATCATTGTATTTCCTGTATGCATTGAGATCTCCTAAAGTTGCTGTACCGATCCTCCTAAGAAAAGGATTCAAAACATGGTTTTTGACATATTTGCTATCTGTTAGGCCTTATATCCAAATTCCACAGTCGATTATCCGAGGTATCTCTGTTGAGATGGAAGACGGAATAGCCGATGGGAACAACTCGCCGATAAGCTTCAAACACGAAAAGATGACGGCACATTGTCGCACTCACTCCATGGACAAACGCGTGTCTGATTTTCTTGCGCACGCTACGCACCTCTCCTTCCTCGTTTACATCGTAACGACAAACCACGGGATGTGCTTTCCATTGAGCTATTTCCTGATCCATTCTTAATCCTATACAAAAGCTCGTTAAACAGCTCTGAATGGTTTTTGGATTTCTGGATCGTTCTGGATTTTTCGTAGTAATATTTAATAGATCCGATGTTTCGTCCGCCACAGCGCTGACACACTTGCAGTTGACTTCGAACTCCTTCCTGACATCCCAAGCAGCGTTTCATCCCAGGACCTCACGCTTGATGAGCGCATGATGTTGAGTGCAGTACTCTCTCGTGCAAGACCTGTTGCGCTTTTCAGTGCTACCCTGCGGAAACCACATACACGTTAGAGTCCCACGCATTGACACGATGCTATATAATACAGATTAAATTTATATCCATGACAAAATGAACAAGCAATTAGAGAAATGAAATACAGGACTATATTATATAGCATCTCTGTCGTTGCAAGGATAGACCAAAATCTTGTCCTAAGTAACAATGACAAGCAGAATACTACATCAGGTTAGTGCCTATCCAGCAAGAAATTTTATCCATCGTTATGATATCAGAGACATCTCTCAATCGTTGTCAAGCACTAAATTTCCCTATCCAAGGTCGAATGCCACTCTGCACGAGCTCAGCCGATCGCGCCAAGCTGTAATCGCCAAAAAAGTATCCAAAATCGAGCCACAAGCCTTTCAACAACATTTCAGTCAGGTCATGCGTCTTCCACCACACAGACTCGTCGAAAAAGCGTACAGGTATTCTGATAAAGGATTTATTTACGATCATTCCCATATCCTCAGTCGCTACCCCCCCCCCCCCACAGTCCCTAAAATACCATACTACTTACGATGTTTGCAGTGTGGCAGTGTATAGTGATGTCTAGCACTGGGGCATCTTGCCGCAGACATGCAGCATCATGTCCCACCCAGTCACATTATCCTGACACCATGCCGACCAGTCCTAACACTAACCTCTTAACGTTGAGCGCCAAGCGAGGCAGCTGTTAGTACCATTTTTAAAAGTCTTTGGTATGACTAGGCTGGCATTCGAACCCGCGACCTTCCGCATCCGAGGCGGACGCTCTAACCACTAGGCTACCAGAGCGGTAGAAGAGGAATAATAATAATAATAATAATAATAATAATAATAATAATAATAATAATAATAATAATAATAATTACAAAAACAATGTACGGAATCTTTCATGAAATCAATAGATCGATATAAAGTTTAACCTTAGTCCAGGAATTCATCTCCAACTTTATATCAATCTTGTCAAAAACAAAGTTACAAGTCCAACGTTTAATTTAATGGTTACGCGATTCAGCCTTATCATTACCGTGATAGAAAGAGAGAGAACTAATAAATGTAAATTGATTTTCTCTCAAGACTGAAAAATTTCGATGAAGAGTGTCCATCTTGCACAACAGGAATAATTTTATTAGTAGCTAGAAAAGAACGGAAGACGTTAAATTCACCATCAAAGCATAAAAAGCAGAAAATTAACGAAAGATTGCAAAAGGGTGGTAGGACATAATAATTTTTACAATAACATTCAGAGACACAAATGAGGTGTATTATCATGTTTGATAATGCCAGTTATTTTCCTCTCCGTACACACAATTACACATACATAGTGGTGAGGATATATTTTTCGTACAAACACATAATTACTGATAAAGAATTGGGGAGGGTATAATTTGATTCATGAAAACACACAATTCCAAATATAGACGTGGGGAAGGTATAATATTTTTCATGGAAAAACACACAACTGCATATACAGAAGGGAGGAGGGTATGATATTTTTCATGGAGAAAAAAACACATTTATAACAGGAGTGGGTGTTATCTTTCTTCAAACAATCCTTTCGATGCATACACACAAAAAAGCATGCATAAGGGGGTGTACCATAGCTATATTACACCTAAAGAGAAAATTACACATACAAATGGATTGTGGGGTATCATATTTTTGCAAATAATCATTATTTTATAATTACACTTACAAATGTAGGTACAGTACAATTTTTTTTTATACCAATCGTCCTTTTCATACAAACACAGAATCACTCATACAAATATACGTAGAATATGACATTTAATTCATACTAACACACAATTACACATACAGACTGGAGCAGTCTATTGTATCTAGCCCTAAAATAATGACTGATTAATACAAACACACACACACACACACACACACACACACACACATATATATATATATATATATATATATATATATATATATATATATATGATAGATATAAGCGGTGAGCTTGATATTTTTCAAACAATTATTTTTGGCACATAAACACACAATCACACGTACAAATTGGACGAGAGCGTGATAATGCTTTCATTCAAGCATACGTATATACGTTAGGGTAGGGTATTAGGCGTTTTAAAAGATTTGTTATTGGAAAAGCACAATTATGCATAAAAATAGTAGTGTAGTATTATGTTTTATTTCCCTTCATACAAACACAAACCTTCACATATAATTCGGTTTTGTAGTATAACATTGTCCTCATGCAAACATACATATACACACAGAGGGAGGGACATTACACAGAGGCATCAGCCCTGCAAACAAAACTAAACTTCTCCAAAACCCTGCTGTAAGGATGCGAAACCTGGACGATGTACATACATCATAACAAGAAGCTGAACAATCCTCACATTGTGCTTTCCTAGAAAGCTGATGAATATAGGCTAGCAGGACAAAGTCCCAGGCACTGATGTTCTCACACTGGCAGTCATTCCATGTAACTATGCTCTTCTGGTGAAACAACAGATGAGATTGGAAGGCCATGCCACCAGGATGTCAGACGACCGACTACCAAAGAAGGTCTTCTAGGGTAAGCCGAAGGAGGGACAGCGAACTTATAGAGGTCAGAAAAATCACTTCAAAAAGACGCTCTCAAACAATCCACGAAGCACTTTAGTTTTGTTAAGATCTCGCACAGACTTCATCCATACTGGAACCAAAGACTTGGAGCTGATGACAACTTCAGAGGCAGTGCAGCAGCGGGAGCAACATAAATTCTCTAACTACAGTATGTCCTCTGTTGATCAAATAGCCTCATGCGACATCTCATATTTAGTGTGCCACAAACAGTTCAGATGTTAAGTTTGCCTGATCAGACACTCGCGTACTCACAGAAACAAAACCAGTTAATAATGTCATGGCCATCTGCGAACTCAAAGGAAGAACAACCAACAGACATGCGCATGCAAATGGAGGGGGTATTATTTTGTTTTATACATGCAAAAAGGAAACACACATACAAAGGAAAACTGGCTGGAGTCTCTAATTTTTTTCAATATCTCACATGAAATTGGATAACTGAATATATTTGGTTTTCTTTTGCACGAACAAACAAAACACCGCGAATAGAAAGTGAGTGGGTAGGTCTATATCTTTTAGTACAAACACACTGCTACAGTTACAAAATGAGGGTTTAGTATGATATATTTATTCACACTGTTTCGACTCTATGGGCACAAACTAAGAGAAAGAAGCAAAACCAACATGTTTTGTCAATTTCAACAAATAATTTAACTATCAATGTTAAAAAATGAAAAATTCAGTGGAACTTACAGTATATTGAATAAAATCCAAATTAATCCTACAAAATTCTACACAAGTCCAAAAGGATCAAATGTTCCGAATTGATTCAAGAGCCTTAATTGTATTCGTCTGCCAACAATCCTGATATATCACAACTGCATTGTCCAGAATTCCTTTGAATAATTGCACAATAATCCAGCACTTTGTAATTCCTATGAATAATCCAAACAGATATTTCATCTCAAGTAATATATAAACACAACTTTAAATACGCCTGCAGATTCATGTTACAACAAGAAGACAGAAAATAAGAATGAAATAATTATCCAGCCCTACCGGCTTATATACAAGCGTATGACGCGAAAAGGCGGTTTTCTCCTATTCACACAGTAACAATTTGCAAATACCCCACATCATAAAAGAACTCACTGGACCTGACCCATCTAATGGGAAATAACTTAACTCTTCTAAGAACCCATCTGATCGACATTAGCTGTGTTAAATTCCCATTAGAACCTATATTGCTCCAAAAAATATTTAAATTGCCATTAGATTCCATAATGTCATCCAAAATATTAAATTTCCACACATTCCGATAGTAAAGAACACTCCCCTCCACATAAAAAGAAAAATGTGTCCATTATGACACAACTCGGGTGCTCTTACTACATCGAGCCATAAAATCAGAACTCAATACATGGGATTTAATCTATTGATGTGACCTTCAGAGGTCGCCTGATAGATAAAATCATCCAGAACTCCACTAAGTATAAGAAAACGTGCGTAATGAAGGTTCCCAGTCTGATTCCCTATACGACTGATGTCTAGCCTGTCGCGCCAGAAATGTGGAGTTAACACTGGAAAGTCTAAAACTTTAGATTATACGTAAGGTGATCTTTTCGTAATGCCAACACTAAATGTAATCCATTCAATAAATAAAGTAATTTATTGAGCATTTAAATTATCTTTCGTTCTATATCAATCCACGTCATATTTCTATGATAATCAGAGATGAATGATTCGACGAACTGTTACTTAAGAAATGTCTTTCGCTTTTGATAAAAATTAAATACAAAATCTCACCAGCTGTGCATTAAATAGTACAATCTGCCAGTCTCCCAACTGTCTACAGCATTTGATTAAGTTTTGTTTTATCCTCTCCAGCACGGCTTTCTTTTCCCCTTTTGGAACTAGATCCCATTTGTTGCACACGAAGAAAACGTTGCTAAGGCCCTTTGTTTTTTGTTCTTCTGTTAAAGCAGATTCTGCAACCGCCTCAATCAATTTTTTTATCTGAAAAAGAAACATAGTCTATATTAGATTACATGAATGAGACGTAGCTTAAACTAAAATGTGTCATTGTCAATATATAATAAGATCCTGAATACTTTTGGAGTAAATCTTGCCATCAACTGTCCAGAAGGTTTAAATACGCTTCATGTTATGCGTTTCACACGTTGTTTTTTCTTCCCAAATCTTGTTTTTGGTCTGGTTAGGTCCTCGGTCATGTAAAGATCCAAACCCTTCATATTCTTCATTTGTGCAAACAACTTTGTTTTGGTTTAATGGGTTTTAATTTACGACTAATTGTCTATTTTCATTTTGGACGTTCTTCGAAGTAATGGCACATTGCAATATCATCTCTACAGATGCAGACGTTTATTATATTGCTGAAAATATCTTCCACTGTTCTCCGCAACTCATCCTGTCCAAGCTTCACATTGTATATACTCAGGTCATCAAAGCTAACCTCCAATTTTCAAGTTCAGATTCAAAGCTTTATATTATCAAATCTTTTCATTCAAGCAGAGACTCCTTATTCAACAATAAGTTCCTGGTTTACATCTATGCTTTGTTTTATACGTTTCTTCAAGAAGAAACGGTTGTTTAGCATTTGCAACTTCAATCAATCTCACCACATATTTACATCGTGCAGTCGACATACGTAATGCGGCTTTTACGACTTCATTGCTCTTATGACTCAGTATGTACAAGGCATATGTTAAGACTGGAATAAATGCTGCGCAGCTCTTGAGGACATTTGGACATTCTCGTTGTGTGAATGTACGTTTATCAAATTTTGCATTTCGATCATTGGGAACAATATAGACACACAGAGTTGTGTATATATATATATATATATATATATATATATGTGTGTGTGTGTGTGTGTGTGTGTGTGTGTGTGTGTGTGTGTGTTATTAAATATTATAGCTAAAACTGTAAAAAGCGCTCAGACGATTATTACCATGCACATTAAATAAAATTGTCATAAAAATTATTCGCATAAACTTATTCGTTTAGTTTAATTTTTATGATGTTTTTTCTTTTGTTTCTTAATTTCTTCATTTTCAATCCTCTTTATATCATGTATTGCAAGTAAATCGACCAGGACAAAAGTGAACGAAGGCTGCTGGTATTAATATTGGTTAATGCAGAAATGTTCACTGTATAGTATACAATATCGATTGGCCGTTGGTGCCACAAAAATATGTTTATTAAAACGTTTATACATTATATCTGGACGACAATGTATTCGGGGTTCGTTACCCGAGGGTAGTTTAATTTTAGCCATGCTTGCTTCAAAATATTGAGTCCATTTTTGCCACTGCTGCATGCTCAGAGTGCTTGCAGTGAGAAATCCAATTATCTCAGGTTCCCTATCAGCGGATTTCAGTATAACCAGGGTACTTGTAAAATAAATGCTTGCTGCAGTATCACCATACAACTAGTTTTGTCAGGAAGCTGCCCACTTCACGGATGGCTTCCTTGATAAAACAGAAAGCAAGGTAACATAGCTTACAATGGTCACTACCCAGCCAAACCAGGTATTGATTGTGTGGTGTAAAGGACATACAATAATAACCATTACCAACGGCTTCCTGAACAAACAAAAGCTGTAAGGCACAATATCTTACAGCGGGCTCTGCCCAAATAAACCAGGTACGATTCTGCGTTGAATAAGACCTACACCAATAACCTTTACGAACAGCTTACTGAAAATAAAAGCACAAAAACAAACTGTAAGGCAAAACATCTTATAGAAGGTTCTCTCCAACCAAGCAAGGTATTATATGCTGAAAAGACCTAAACCAATGGCATTTACGAGCGACTTTCTGAACAAACAAAAGCTTCTAAGGCAAAATATCTTACAGCGGAATCTGCCCAACCAAATCAAGTACTAATTGTATATTGAAAAAGACACACACCAATAACCTTAACTGGAGCAATCTTTACCTGTATAGGTATGTGAAATGTAAAATTGCATTCTTCCTTGTTATCCGTTTAATGTGATAGAATAGTTTTATATATTGGATGTTTCAGAATTTATTCTACATTTTAAAAGAGTCAGATATATGTTAAATACTGCCATGTTACGAGATAAACTATAGTCTGTTTCAAGTTGGCAATTTTTATAGCAGAACAGACAAAATGAATAAAAGTATACGCTGCATGCAGTAAAAGATGAGTAATCTTTCAGTTCTTATATTCTAGTGAGATTATTCTTCTTTGACCCAGATTAATGAACATCGTCTTTGGGTAGAAATAATTTAAAAATAAATTAGATTGCCTGACATCTATACACATCCCCCAAAATCAATTTGATAATTGCTTATGATCAATGTTTGATAGTGCAGTCAATACGGTTAATTCACCGTCTGGATAATATCTATTAAGTAAGTTCAAATTATAATATTATATATCAGCATGTAAATTTACTGCATTCGTCACTTCTGTTGTTAACGGTGTGGGTCAGAAGCACATTCTCAAGAACTGGTTTGGTCACTCCAGATCCGCTTTAAAGTAATTTCCCTAAAATGTTTTGGGGTCAGTTCTACTTTTCAACAATAACCTATATTACGCAGCTGGGTTATTTTGTTTTTCATAGAATGTTATTGTCACACTTACATGAAAAAAATCAAACGTATGCACAATAATATTTACTACCTATCTATCTATCTATCTATCTATATATATATATATATATATATATATATATATATATATATATATATATATATATATATATATATATATATATATATATATATATATATATATATATATATATATATACCCACCTCTTGTTTTTTTAAATAAGCTAATTATTCTTAATTTTAAATTTCAATATTAATTCAGAATTGGAACGTCTATGGATTCAACGTCTGGATATTGTAAAACATATCTGAAAATAATAAAAAATTATGTGTATTCGCCGACATTATTTTATATAACTTCTTTTACTTTAACATGTATAGTTTTTGAAAATGTAGAAAGCAACTGCATCTAGTATTAATTTTGTTTGAGAGCTTTCCAAACATTTGACAATAGTGAAAAGTATTTATCACTGTTTTTTGATGATATGACTGTAGATACTAATTTACAAAATCAAGAATTTCAAAAAAAATATAAAATTAATTTAATTTATACTAGTTGTGTGAGTACAATACTTCGAGTACTTTGATACTTTCGTTCTGTGTATATATTGCGGATTCGACGTTCATCATGCCGATGCAAGCAAGTACGACCGAGTGACGTCATTACATGATTTGTGCTATAAATTGGTAAGAAGGAAATAATTCATCTCAAAAGCACTAAAATCAAAGTTTAATTTGCTGCCTATTAGTATTGAAACACTTGCAAATCAGAATGCATTGATGTTTACATATATTTCGGCTTTTTGGTGTATTTAAGCTCTTCTAGTAACCTCCTAAAAGGGTGAATTGAAGCACTCACAAGTTACATGCAGTCTGTTTGGAGGTATTTGTGTTATCTTGTCAGTAATGAAAATGGTTTATGAACAAATGCTACGTCTATGTCTAGATGTAATCTGCATGCTGGAAATACAACTATTATGTCAAACGATACAGAATGGCACCAACCGACCTCTTTATGCATATGCCCTTTCCTCTTTCTATCACCCTGGGTCATATTTTCAATCGCGCGTTTGTAAGGAGTATAGTGTTTTGTATGTAAAAAGTTGGGAGTTTTCTTTAGATTGGCGCGATATTTCTTTTTCATGTTAAGGCCTTGTATGTAGTGTGTAATTTTTTGTGAGGGATGTTTTCCTTCACGTTAGTACTTCAAGCATATAAAAACAATGTATTCGTCAGTTGTACCGTTTGTCGTAAAAAGACAAGAAGAAACTATGGAGAATAGCAAGACAGAAAAGATGCAGGAACCGGTAAATATCATAGTGGAAATTGAGCAACTACTATAGCTAGTAGAGGCTCAATGGTGCACTCTAGGCCGTGTTCGGCGGTGAGTGATTCTGCCTCAAAGAGCAAAGAATCGGATAATCTGGTTAAAGAAGTCATAGAGGAGGAAGTAGTGAAGATGAAGACAATCTGGGAAAATATAGAGACACCGCAAGACTGAATGCGCCTGAACGAAAACTGGATCAAGGTGCAGAGAAATTTTGGAAGAAGGTTCATCCTGACTGGATCCCTGAGGAAGATGAAACGAAAATGAAGCTGCAGTTCCTAGACTCTATAAAGAATTGGTAGACGAAATGGAGGTCAAGCAGAAAGGATCAGAAGAAGAAGCCAAAACGGCCATTTTCTGGGCCACCCAGCTCTCTAGAAAAGATACTGTCTAACTATTACCAAAAATGTGTTTTGTCTGTCTGTGTGTGTGTCTGTGTGTCTGTGTGTGTTACTTTGTTTATGTTCACAGTTCAAACTTAAAAGCCTTTACTATTACCCATACCCTTTGACCCAATAAACCCTTTTGACCCCATAAACCTTTGTTGATGCTATAAACCGTTTTGAGCCTATAGAGCCCCTGCATATTAACATTATGGGCACATTTAACATAGAATTTC
Source organism: Megalonaias nervosa (assembly GCA_016617855.1). NCBI lineage: Eukaryota > Metazoa > Mollusca > Bivalvia > Unionida > Unionidae > Megalonaias > Megalonaias nervosa. The sequence continues at coordinate 50,603 of JAECUM010001393.1, forward strand.
CCATACTTACTTATTGTAGCGCGTATTGAGGTCAACTTGAAAATTTTAACTCAGTCATCGCCTAGTTGAAGTCAGCCACTTGTAACACTGTTATCGTTTAGAGGCTATAAACCCTCTTGCGGCTATAGGGTCCCATTTGAGGCTATAGGATCCATGCACGTTAATTTTCAGTTTAAAGACATAGAGAACTCCACGTTATTTTCCCGTTTGAGGCTGTAGGGCCACATTTGAGACTATTTACCCACATATTACTACTTATGTTCCGTTGCATTATATATTGATCTGTTCTAGCGGTGGTCTTATTGTAATTATTTGATTTACTTGGCTCTGAGGAGTTAGTAAGGCTTCATGAAGATAATATATGTCCAACTATGGCTAAATAGGAATCGGGCATGTAATGAGTAAATGGTCTGGCATTTTGACAAAGCCGCATTGGTAAAGTGCTAATGAATTATCGATATAATAGATAACTTAGAAACATCTCTGTGTCAAGAAACATTCTGGATAGGGTTTCGCTTGTCTTGTGAATATAAATTTTATTGTGCATGAAATGACCAAAGTTACACAAGGACCTTGCAAGGTGGAGTATGGGATACTTTAAAAAATTGAAATGTATGCTATTTTCCAATAAGCGTGTTACACAAGGACAGTTGTATTATTTACACAAGGACTGTTGTATTATTTAGTAAATATTTACTTCTTATCTGGATGACAATTCATTTGTCATCATTAAAAAGTAATAGAAGCTAAACTTAAATTCTGCTATTTTTACGAGATTTCATGGGCTACCTTAATTTCGCAACTTATTGTAGGATTTGATGAATTTGATAGGTCTTATATTACAAAACAAGGAATTTAGTGGAATTATGAAATTTAAATTAAACAATACCAGCAAACTTTTATTAATCTCCTGCATAAAGTGAAAATTGCAACTTTGATAGTGATTTCAAAAACTCACTGGGAATTTATTAATTAGCTATGAGTACGACATAAAAACAGGGTTTAGAGAAATGTGCATGACGTGTGCATCAAGAAATATTTACTTTAAAGTTGATATCCGATGTAAAATGTACAATTTAAACATAAGCAAGACATGACGTTATGGCCCAATCGCGATGAGGATATGAAATTAGTTTGTTAGAGTCAAGAAAAAGCAGAATTGTCTTTGCTTGCACGTGTGTCTATGTGCTGAAGGTGGATGGTACCATCGGGCGGACAGCGTAACATTTTTAAAGAGTAGGGTCATTTCCATGCTTTCTTCGTCAAGCATGCTTATCATAACGTAAACAATGAAGTGACAGGGTGAGCGTAGCACAAGTAGCTGGACACAGTCCACCCATAAAAAACTGGAGAGTTGGAAAAGGAATGTGTAGAGCATGTCACTGTCACAGCATTGCGATCCAATGATTTTTGTCTGATCTAAAACCTATTCTACTTCGAAAGGTATAATAGACCCTACGAAACGTAATGCAATGGTCAAATCACGATGCATGTTTATAATCTGGAGAAAGCAAGTGCTGTTTTAAACTCTCGATTATATTATATTATATTATATTATATTATATTATATTACATTACATTACATTACATTACATCACATTACATTATATTATATTATACCAGTTCCAGGCATTTGCCTTTGTATGTTTTGGATGTCTAAGCAGTCAATACCCCATTTATAAAACAAAGCAAGCTTTCAGGAATTATACTGTTCAAAGTGACATTCACACATGATTTTTTTTCTGGTTATTTCCTAGCAAATGTGTTCTGATTAAGCGGGGTCGTGGAAGTAACTTATTTTGCAACTGGATGAGCCATTTCTTGATTTACCGTATAAACGTTATTGGTTATATCTGAATTCTTAGAAAGTATATCGTTAACTGCTTAGACAAGGATCCTTCCTAAACTTGGATTAATAACCTACCTTATTTTTTATTCATTTTTTGTGGGTTACATGTTTCATTAATGCATATTTGATACATGTTAGAAATATTAACATGAAATAGCCACAAGTATGCATGTTTTTAAAAACTTAATTAGTAAAACATACGTACTTACACCAAAGCAAAATTAAGACTCTTCATAGCAAGAGTAAAAAGGGGAAATAACTCAGTCTTGACAAAAACAAAAATTAAAACAGAAAATATATGCATAGTTATGCGTTTACAATTTGGAAGCAGAGTTATTTCTTTTTTTTTTAATCTTGATTCTTTGCCGTTTTCTTCGATGTTAACAAGGACTGAAGACTTTTTAAAAGAAATTAATCATCATTATACTATTTGACAATGAATAAATAGTAGGTGATTTTAAAAGTCAGATGTACAAGCCGACCCTGTAGATATATGCCGAATTCACAATGTTTCACATTCAGAATTTAATTATAGGTTACCTGTTACATAAAAAGAAAACAATAAAGTGGGGTTTACCACGTAATGAGGCTTTGGATTGTGATCATGCATTTCAAATGCCAACTCCATGACATTTGATCTATATGCATGCAATAGACTAATTCACTTCACAAGCTGACCTTGTCATCATAATTGGTTGTATAGTGTACGCAGCTTTTATATTGTACATTGTCATAGTTGATTATATATATATATATATATATATATATATATAGTATGGTATATATATATATATATATATATATAAGGTTGTTATTATGTATATATATATATATATAATGTACAAGACTTTACACACAAACACACACACATACCCCGGAATCTAGAACTCCGCCGGCGCGGCTGCTGTCAATGATGAAGATATACCCTGCAGAGTTGGGAACATACTCAGCAACCTTCTTTGTCAAAGCATCTCTCTCGCCAATTCCAGGTGTGTCGACAAGAACAACATTCTCCTGAAGAAACAGCAATAAAGTAGCAGGATCAGCAATGCAATGATATTAGAATTATATACGAATATTGCCTAGTGGTTCCATTAAGGTCCTTTATGGAACAACCATTGACATTTGAAATTTCTTAAAAAGTTTAAATGTTTTTAGTGTGTCATAAACATTTACAATTTCGGCTATTTTGATAATGATTTCCAAAGTGTTATACAGGCTATCCATGTCTTCTGAGCATATATAAGGAAATATTTCACGAACAAAGTAGCAATATTGTTTTGATACGAGTGGTTTTCGCTCGTGAAATATTTCTTTATATTTGCTCAAAAAAGTAAATATTCTCTAAATAACAATTGCTTCTCCTGACAATGCAATGTTTTACTTCACTCGTGAAACATTTCCTTATATCTACTCAAAAAGCAGAGGTTTTTTTATCATGTTTAGTTAATGCCAAAAACGTTTTGTTGCATGGATTTGCTTATCCATTCGGTGATAATGCCATCAACGGCTGCATTATCACATCAATAAAAAGAAATTACATAATTTTACAATAATTTTAGGACAGCGACTTGTTAGAACGTTAGATTGTACAAACAATGCTCCAAATTGTGAAGTTTGTCAAATTGGTGAATTTGTCATGAAAACAATATAGATTTCTATTTTAACACGTTTCTTGCATGGATTGATAGAACATTGGGGTTGGGAAACTACAGCAGCATGACAGAAAACAACCAATAGACATCAGAGCGTGACATCAATAAATAAAGGATTTTAATGATTTTGAGTTTACATGTAAAGACCGTGACTGATAATTTTGTTTAGTTTTCCATTCGTACGCTAATGAAGTTGAAGTCTATTTTGGTAACAAACGCTGCTCCCACATGTCGATTGCCACTTAATTTTGGGATGCAATCGACACAAATCAATGCCTGATTTCTCTATGTTTCCAGACATGATTATAATTGTGATGATTTAAAAGCGCTACTTAAACAAGTTTATTATTATATGTAATCGTGAGTTCTTCATTAAAAATGTGTACCATTTGTTGCTGATACTGTGTGCGTGACGAAGAATATCGAAAACCAAAAGGTCACGTGCATTTAGTCACTGACAATTTGTACAATTAATGTGGAAAACTAATTATAAACAAATTAGTATTTGAAGCCTGCTTGTTTTTTGTTTTTTTTCTCCTTTGCTTGAGGTTCATTTTTATGCATTATTGACGCCGCTTTTTCATTGATTACATAAATGTATACTGTCGGGTCAACCGTATTAATACATTTCAAGATCTATTCATCCGGATAGGTCGAGGTAGAGAGAAAAATAACAGACGCAGGAAAAATAGGCAAGACGAAAATACAAGTCTGAATAACATATTAAAGGGCAGATATACTTTCTAAATGGTAACATACAGTTGTTCCAAAAGTTTATATCGCCACTGTAGTGATTAAAGTGGTATCGTCAGAGTGGGAATATCATTTGTCTCCCACAGAAATATTAAATCAGAAGTACCCCTGTATGATTTTTCTATATTTCTTGACGTATACTGTTCATATCGGTGGATCCGGCGTCTTTTAATTTTATTTGATCTGCTATGGCGCCTCTTGTACAACTAACATTGTGACAGTGAAACAGTTAAATATGCGTTAGTCAATCTAAAAACGTAAATTTATTTAATTTAATAATACTGCTCGCCATTCCTATTCAAGTTACATTGTATGCGACATTTTATGTACTTTGCAGTTGCTTGTGAATATATACTAATAATATAATACTGTTTTTTGACGCCGTGATTACAATGACCTATTTTTATGGCACTGTGGATTACTTTATCATCACACAGTTTTCACAAAGTTCGAAAGCAAAGCACATGACGGGACTCCATCTTAAATTACATTCAGGTTTTACCTTCAGTCGATTGTACTACCTTATTACGTATGAGATTGCGAATATCAAGATACACGTCTGCTACCTAAAAATGTCAATAATTTCTTACATCAACATAAAAAACTTACGCGAAGTGAGGATATTGGCCAATATACATCAATTGTTTTGAGGGGTTCGTCATCTCTATCATCTGACCGTAACTGTTCATTTATCGAGATTAACTTTTCCTTCAGTTCATTGGAATCCACCTTCAGGGCTATGTTGACACTTCCATTTTCTGCATCATATTTTATCGTTCTGTTTTCACTGTTGTGCAACCGACACAAGCTTGCGGTCGTAGGCAAATGTCCCTTTGGCAGTATGCTCTCTCCTAGAAGTACATTTAGAAATGTACTCTTACCCGCACTTGTTTCTCCTGTAGAACGAAAATATTGTGTAAGATTTCATGATATATTGCAAGGCTTGAAAATAAAGTTATTTAATTTGTACAATGATCTAATCCAGAATTACATTTTTGATAAAAATGATTCCATATATATATTCCACAAATTACTCATGAGCAATAGTCCAGTAATATTACAGAGCTATCATCGCAAATCACACGTGTGTTTTTGTAACTACCAGAGAAGTGTTTGAAGATATACATCGACAAACAATATTTTGTTATCAGAACAATTTTCAACATTTAGAAAGTTTTAAATGGATATAACGAAGGATTCTAGATTTATATCAGTTTACCTTTATTGTGCAATTTGTATTTTTTCATTATTATTAACAGGCCTATGACAGAGAGATAATTCACTCTGAGTTGGCTTGTTTAAACAAATTTCAAAGATGGTTTTGTGTGCTCCTTGTCGCTCACCGAGTAAAACTTGCATTTTATTTCACTGGAGCAAATATATCAATTAAAAACAACATTTATAGAGACTCTCGTGCTTGTTAACTGTTTACATTCTATTGCAAAAGACTTCCTTAAGACAATTAAGGCTAGGTATATATCACCACATATGATTAACAGAGACCTTTTGTTGTATTTATACAGTCACCCTTTAATGGTAAACAAATTAATGTTTGTCTATTAATCCTGCTTTGAACCTCCACCCCCACTGCACTGTTTTGAGTAATATGTTCTACAGCGTTTCTGTTAATATTTGTAATATATAATGAGAGGAACTAGCTAACTGTCATCCTTTATTCTTGAACAGACGTTGATATACGTTATTGAATACGTAAATTGTATTGTTAGTATAGAAAGTTTATTGGGATGCTTTATGGCATGATACATGAACTAATAGCTCGAGTCGCGCTGCATCAATATAATCAGCTAATTTAATATATGAAGACAAGATGGAAGAGCTTTCCTGATCAACACATAAGACTGCTGATTGATTATAGTTTTAGTACATACCTTCTGAAAAGAAACGATTGCAGAACTGCTGTTTACAGAATAAGAAAATTAATATGTAGTATGGCATAGTCGTATACAGCACAAACGGGTATGATATTTTGTTGTTATTGTTTTGGGTTTAGTGCCAATTCTCAGCTCAGGATAGGCTATATATGGTGTCCAGTATAACTGGCGGAGGAAGAACCCGGGGAAAACCCCGATAAGAACCATCAACCTACGAGAAGCTACTGACAAACTTTCACACATGCCCACACTGACTGAGCCCAAGAATCCAACTCATGCGGGCAAAGCTCACATGGCAGTGATTGGCTTTGGCGATCGCGTTAGACCATTCGAGACACCGGATATGCTGCTCTATGTCGAGACACAACGAACAATTATATATTATCATGCATGTGTTTACAAGGGATTTACTTAATGATAATAAATTCCAAACTTCCTATATTTTGGCGATTTCTTTTTTTATACATGGGATTTATAGTTAACTTCCACCAGTTGTGTGGATCAAAGTACCTCATTTGGGATTTAACTACATTCAAACCGTTCTCATCAGTAAAACTGAAAGATTTGTGTAAAATCCAAATAACGACTGGTGGGGTAATTCTGCCAGAAAATATTAACAAATCGAATTTTCCAAACATTATAAATATTCAAGCTATGCATATTGCTCTGAAAATTGCACATACTTTAATCAAATAATAATGTTCATCTTCTCGGTATATGTGATACCATGAGCAGTTTCAGGTTTTTTGACATTTAGAATACACAAACAGAAAAGGCTGGTGTGTCAGATTTTCGAAAAATATGTATTGGGGCTATGTATCGCTGATAAGGATGCCATACAAGTAACCGTATCACATCAAAGCTCCTTTTATCACTGCAATGAAAATTTAGTGAGAAAGAAGACATACCAGTGATAACAATGTCAAATTCAGCAGTCATGTCCTGTAACATCGTCTTCGTGGATAATAATTCCTTTTCATAATCTGGGTATCGCTCATCTGTAACCTTACTCATTTCCTTCTTAAAGGATTCCTCCTGGACTGTATCTATCAGTTCAGAATAACATTCCGCCAGCTTCTCTTTTATATCGTTGTATTTTTTCATTGTTTCATCAACCATGTTTCTCATCTGAAATTACACAAAGTTTATAATTACATAAGTGTGTGTGTGTGTGTGTGTGTGTGTGTGTGTGTGTGTGTACATTTGTGTGTATGCTTTAATATGCGTGTGTGTAATCCGTGAAGCGTAAATCTTCCTGCAAATGTCCTTTTATCATGATAAGAAATGATATAACAGAGTGCTATGGTTTCCAGAGGTTCTTATTTTGCAGTGTTCATCATCCTTGAAGTAAATAGTCTTTTTTGGAAACAATCGTGAAAAAAATGATTAAGCTAGTAAAATTTCATTTCAAGATAGTCCAATCACAGTGCATGTTCAACCAGATGACAAACACTGTGTTAATAAATATTCATAGCTTTGATCTGAATTCTAAATGATTATATGACTATAATAGTGTAGTCTATTACCACTTGCCAGTTACATGAAGAACATTTCAGTAGTAATACTTTTAAACTGTGACCGAACTGTTTGGTGAAATGGACGTGAACCATCAAATGAGACTTTTGCCTTATATTCGAGTCCATTTGCCATACAATTGTTTCCCGAATTTGACGAGTGACCAGAAAGCACTAGATTAAAGATACAAGATGCTAGAAATTTTATTTAACGTCAGCAGTTCTGGGTAACATACAAATACGAGCTCTGTATGAACTATTTTAATGGAAATGTTCTGGATAACATACAAACACTAGATCTGAATGAGCTTTTTTAATGACGTACTTCTGGGTAACGTACAAACACTAGCACTGGATGAGATTTAATACTGACAGTTCTGAGTAACATACAAACACTAGCTCTAGATGAGCTATTTTTACTTATTTCTGTGTAACATAGAAACGCTAGCACTTGATGAGATATTATACTGACTTAGTTCTTGGTAACATACAAACACTACCTCTGGATGAGCAATTTAACTGACTTGGTTCTTGGTAACATAAAAACACTAGCTCTGGATAAGCTATTGTACTGACGTGATCCTGGGTTACATACAAACATAGCCCTAGATAACATATTCTATTGGCTCAGTAATCAATCTTGTGATTAGCGTTGCTATGATTTTTCCACACTACCGTCTGTCATTGATAGTGCTATTGATCACTATTCAAGGGATCATTCTCATACCATTTGTTGGATCATGGGATCAGTAACAATGTTTCAGAAATTTTTGTAAACATTACGATAATAAAATTATAACAGACGGTATATAAAAACATGTAATGCGCCCAGTCTGTCTTGTAAAGGGACATATCGATATTGATCTTGATCTTTTAATCCTGAAATCATCAGGCTTTTTTGTGTTGCTAACCAATATGTGAATGTTGCTGAAAAAAAAATATCAGGTTTGATGTTTAGATCCTAAATGAAAATCAGAGTGCTTCCTTGTATCATCAAGGGCAACATACTAATAATGATGTACGTATGTTTAGTAGAAGTGGGAGACCGGTTAATGTAAGTAATGACACACTAGTTAAAATTGCTGTGGAGCAAGCGGATCTTGTGAAGATCATAGTTTTACCTTAAGGAGCATAATCAGGAACAATAATTCTGTGTTTGCCAAATTTTATTATCTAAATAAATCCATTGATTGACTTCACAGAAGTTGTAAACTATATAAACATTTGCTGAGTCATATTGATATTAAAATACACAACTCTGTGAAATCAATATACTAAAGTTCAAAATTCTAGCATTACGATATATGATAAACTATATAATCGTTTGGCTGTAAAGCGGAGGTAAGTTTTAAAATAGTGAATTCAACATAAAAACGCCAATCTCGATATCAGAAGATAACGTGTATTTGTTTCCTAGACTGGATGGGGTTAAAGTGTGGCCAATATCAAATGTGATAGAAACCAACATTCATGATAATGTAAATGTTGATTGCCCTATCTGAAACATCACAAAAGATGCACTGCAATATTTCAGAAAAGATGCAGATTTACAGATTGCATTCAATAATGAAAACGGAGATATGTATCATCTGCGTGTTGTACCAGCTAATCGAAAGACCTCTTCCCGATGGTATTCGAAGACTTGTTCCTGGTAATTGAATGCCTTTTCCATTTTCTCTTCTTATGCGACCTCCAACCGTCGTTTTCAGCGCCATCCCGGAAACAGTTCCAACAGCTCCTAACGAGGCTGTTCTTGCAACTGCTTGTGCCGCTGCTGTTAACAGCGCTGGAATCGCTGTGAGGAATGGAAATATTCCACCGGAAGTTGTTGACATTTACATCATCCGTGATTTAGATATTTTTAAACAAACCTAAGATGCTATTATGTTTGGCAGAAAGAATCACGACCTAGCATATATAGCCTCCATTTAAGGTTGCATCTACGTTTGCATGAAAATGCATGTCAACAACGGGTGCCTGAATACTCTAGGTTTTCCAGTGAAAAGTAATAAATTGGGTACAATGTAATAAAGTTATGCTGAAATTTTACTGACCTGTATCGATGTTTTTTTTTTTTTATTCCGGCTCATATACGACCACATATTGTAATATGCACGTGCAATATAATTGGCTTCTGTATAGTCAAGTAGAATTTCTTCAGAGGGTTCCTTATAGTCTTTGAACCGCAACGAAACATCGGTTACTTCTAAGTTGTCAAATATCATTTTACTCAGTGTTTGGTCAATATATCAATTTGTATTTGGAATGCAACAGTCACGTGGTTTAGTGCAGTAAGACCATTTTGGTGCTTGTTTGCCAAGTAAATTTTCCCACCATATTAGTTAGAGGGTGTGCAGCTGCGGTATGTGTGAGAAATGACAGCGTTGAAGCGGTTCCCAACTTGATAAACGACAACAAGCACAGGCATCCACAATGTTAATGTTAACACTTCAAATCTATTATCAACGGCACTTGCACCCTTCAAATTGTATCAGTATCGTTGGAGTTGTTCTTATTTGTTAATAGTACTGTATGTTCGGCCCCAAAAATAACTTTGCGAACATCGCTACAAAACCCAGATATATAACTGAAAGGAATTACAAACGAAATCTTAATGAGTCTCCACGAATTTATCCTCGACGCTGAGCATATCCACCATTAAAAGTACTGTTAACGCCTACAGCTAAAGTCGGCACATCTGCATCAGCTTTGCGTTCATGATTTTGAGGTCGCCTGATTGAACACGGTTAAGAGTCGGCGTTATCATATGTATGCTTGATAAACATCATAGTTTAGCCAGCTGTTCTCGTGTAATCATCATTGTATCGGTCGAATCCTACAGTCGTCGTGGCAACATCGACGTTGTGAAGAAGATGGAATAACATGTACTGTTGAACAATGTCATGATTCCATTGTTAACAAATCCATCTGTCATATCATAATTGCTACCTTTGTCCACGCGTACAAGTTTTCTCTCAATTTCCAAGAAAGCTTCACATAGACAAAAATAAACCCTTGGCGCGTCGTACACTAGAAATTCAATTTTTTGATTGGGGTCCATAGCCGGGTACGAGTAATACTGAAAATCTGTTTTGCTTCTATCCACCAACACGAGCGCACCCAAATCAAATGCGGGATCTGATATATCGTTGAATCGAGGCTTGGTGAAACCATACACACATTATCTATTTTGTCTAATACCGTTTGCGTGACACCGTAATCAATTTAGAATCGGTTGAATCGCTTGCAAACCCAGATTTTTCAACTGAACCTAGGTAAAATTTTGATGCTATCAACGACTCGCATTTCAGCTTGTTTAGCGATTGGTTCAGCGCGTGAAATAATCCCGCAATCACCTATGGTGCGTTTGCAGACAATCAACGAACAACGTTACTGAGGTCCTTTCCACAATATGTCAGGTTTTTCTAGCGTTTACGACACGCATGGTCTCTCTCGTCCACGTACGACTGTCATTATTATATTTAAAGGTTAGGTGGCTTTTTATTGTACATTTGTGTTGTCAATGTTTCCGCCCGAAGATCAAGAACGTGAATTATGACATGCTAGACGGGCAGGTGGCGGGGAAATAATCGATATTAAATTGCCTGGTTCTACTATTGGTGAAAAGCCAAATAGTATATAACCCTTAACAGTCACACTAGAGAAAAGTCAGCTTTCATACTAAACACTGTTGACATCACAGTTTAAATTGATCTACTTTGTGGAGGTAATCCACACGATATGAAGCGCGATATGATATTCAGTGCGTAAAAATCGTGTATCATCTGGAATGTTGTCAAGCCAACCTAAATCTGATCTTATTGATGACCATTAAACGTCAACATCGTACGGTGCTGACTCGATCAAGACGACCAATAAATGCGATCAGTATTAGTGAGCAATTCCAACTCGATTTTGCTTTTTGATTAAAGTGCTTGCCAAGCCATTCCCGGTGCTAAAAATTAATGTGCAGGATCTAACATGTACACGTTCATGGCTGTGTCACGAAACTGTTCAATTCATCAGCGAGCAACAACACATAGGTACGCAGATACAGATCCTGATTATCAACAATTTTTGCATTCAAATGAGGAACAAATTTTGTTTGCGTGTTCATAATCTTTTCCGAAATACCTTCAAGTGATAGCGACGAATAAAACACTTAAATTGTTGGCATTGGGGGTTCAAAAGATTTATCCCAATTGTTCATGTACTCGTATGGATAAATGTCTTGTTAACAGGTCAGTGTGTGTATCACAATCTCGACTTGTTATTTTGAAGTTTTAGGCATCAAAATTGCTTAATAACTTACCCAAGGATAAATTCAGAAGCTGTAACAAATCAATGAACTATAAGTGTCCCAACCTAAAAGTCGTGTATTTGTCCATGTTGTTTGGAATAACATTTACTGGTGCGTTTGACTCTGATGCTACCGCTCGCATTATTAAATGACCATCATACCCAAGCAGGTATAAAGCACTACATTGATATTTGTTTTGTTTGGGTAAATTCTCATCTATAGATTACATACGTCGTGTGCAACTAACCAGTAAGTGCCAATGTGATAAGACGATGATCGCGAACTTCAGAGCTTCCAGCTCCACCTTAGGTCGTAGAGGCCTCGGTCCCAAATCCATCACAGATCCAGCAATCTAACAAATGCTGTGTCTGGTCATTAGCTTTTCGCATACGACTTGGTATTTGTATTCCACGCCGTCGCGCAATTCGAATTAGCTGATGCACAGTCGACAGGCTTATATAAGGGAAATCGTTCCCTAATTAAGAACTACGTAAATAACGTTTTTTAATGTTGTACTCTACAAAACTCAGACACTGCAATCGCTTCAAACCTAGTTATTATTTGATTTATTTCTGTGCCTGTTTTGTTTATTTCTTACTGTATCTACTTCTGATGTTTGTACAGAAAAAGGCGCAGTCACAGGAACAATCACAGGTTCAGCGAATCTCTGACGTCGCAAAGGTAGAAGAAGTTGCAAATATTGAAAGAAAAACCTCAGTACAACTACGAAAATATTTGCAACAATGAAGCCAGCAATAAGTACAACCTGATGCCAAAGTATGTTATAAATGAATTTTAATTTCTCCAAACAATTTCCCATGCGGCACCTAAATATGTTCTCACAGGTGCCTACAGTATGCGTTTGAAGACGTTACAAAAGTTTATAAATGATTCGAAATCAGCAATGTACATTAAAGAAATCGCAAAGCAATGGTCCGCTTTTCCCGCCAGCCAGAGATCACTGCAGAAAACCGTTCACATCATCATTCTTTCAACATTTGCACTAATCTTTTAAACGATGGTGCAGTCCAGGTTTTAAAATCATGCGGTTGGCGTCAACAGCCTCTACCGTGCCGTCGCTTAAAGCGATTAGGAAAGGCAGCCTGGCGGTGCCGTGCACAGTAACCTCGCTACTATCGAGATGTGAAATCTGACAATATACAGATGATTCTGGTTTATGGTGCATTTGTTATTAGTTACTACAATTTTTCCCTCTCCCTTTTTACCAAGAGCTTTGTGGAGGCAGTTGAATGGATTGAGTTTATTTAGATATTGAAATATGTTTGTGGTGATATTGAAGTTCACGTACCCTCTCTTCAATATGCGAGCGTAGCTACATCCGCTGTAACTTGACTGAAGGTGGATTTCACCTGGATTACTTGGGCTTTCTTGAAGCCTATCAGCAATACGAAGAGGAAACCGTATATACATCCTAAGTCAGTACTATGGAGAGATTCAAACGGAAATGTCTTCTTCGGCATGCGATACTGATGACCCAGAAGGGTTTAATCAAGAACAAATAGCCCAAAGGGCAGTACTAAATGAACGCCTCGCAACGTTTGATTCTCATTACAAGGAATTGTGGTTTTTCAAAACGGTCACCATCAACCTCAAGTTCATACCAAAGCCTGACGGCAATTAAGGAGGCAGTGGTGGATAAAACCAAATTTCCCCTTATACGATAACTACTTAGGCGAAACATGTCACCTCGGAGATACAGTGACGAGATTGCAATTACCGAGGCTATGATAGTGTGGATAAGCAAAGACCCGGAAGGGTTTAAAGAAGTCTGGACGTACCACAAGACGAAGAGGAGCGACATCAGTTACAAATTCATATTGCAATTTAGGAGGAGCAACTGGATTTGCTGCGTCCTATATCGAAAATGAGTACATTAATGCGGCATATATGTGCTCTCTATGAGGATTTTAGATGAAAAACAAATACCAATTAATACGCTGGAGTACAAAATCAATCTTGAAATTGATAACCAGTGCTCAAGCGAGTGCAATGGCAAGAATAGTGTGAGTATATGTCGCCCTGGTTTATATAGTACACACGTTACTGTTGCCTCAGAACCATCCCCCTCCCCACCCCACCCCACCCCACCGCCCCCCACCCCCACACACTTTATCTCAGATGCTGAAATTCGCGGCAGAGATGTTGCAGTTGTTAGAATGACCAGTGCAAGTGCCAGTGCTGTAAAGGCTACGTGGGCTGGTTTCACACTAGTTTTCTACTGTTGCTTGTCAGCTTTTTATTGTTATATCAATTATTTCCGTGGCCAACACGATCTGTTTTCATCCAGTGCGTGAGGAAAGATTTAATGGCATGATGGGTTTGGATGAAAATAACAATCTGAGGCTTCTTTTGTAAGGGAGGATACTGAATAAGGATCTAAATTAGCCATTTACAGTTACTAAATGTAAAAATGGCAGAATGACGAAATAGCTGAGTACTGTACGTTGTCAATATTCGCATCTACAGTGAAATCTATGTAGTTTGCTTTTGACTAAAATTATTCTGATTTAATGATTCCCTCTACGATTAACATCTCTGAGATTTGTTATTTTGCCTGTTTTCTTTGTGCTGACATTCATGTCTGTAATCAGCTAACTCTATGATATAAGCTACAGAAATTCATTTATATACATGGATATGTTAAACGTTCTTATATCACGGCATAATTTAACTTTCGATAAGCACGTATGAACGTTTCTAAATTAAGTAATAAGTAGTTATGGTAATTTTCAAGATTTCGTAGTGTGTACCATATTGCACTCCATTCCTTAAACATTGCGTGACTGGATGAGTTCAGGAGACTCCGTCATACGACACATCCAATTACAAGACATGCAAGGGCAATAACTCCAACGAAATCGATGTGGTTGTTTCAAATTGTAAATATGAGCAGTTTTAGAAGTTGACCATCATATTTATTAAGTTTCACAACAGTCCATCAAAACTGCGAAATAAGTTGGGTTCACAACATGTGCGACAGATGGAAGGGCGGCCCGATTATCAAAAGGAATCCGATACATTTTATATTTTAAGAAGCAACGAAAATCGCATTCTGATCACAATGCTACGCATACGAATTGAAGAACCCTATTAAGTGCCGACTGTTCCTACTTTTGTAATTTCATCTACTTAAGGTTGCTTTAATTTTAACACTACATTTGTTTCGTTCCATACAAGGAAATAGTAATAGCAATTGATACAGTAATTTAATAATCAGACGACCAACTCAAGGCTACGATTTAAAGCAGTTACCTTTGATGTGTTGCTTCGCAATGTGAATATAAAATATGTGTAAGAACCCTTTTAAGACTTTGCTGTGGTTTTGGTATCATTTATTGCGAATGTCTATTTCCTATTTGTCCACTCTAATTATGTCTCAGACGTAAAACCAAAAGCTATTTTAAGGAAAGAATTAGATACCTCCTGGCTGGATTCATTCCGATCTCCACAAAACAAAACCTGCTTTAAACGATATGCATCATCAATTGGTGATTTTGTAACTTCCATGCTGAAGGCCTCCATCATTGTTGCTAACTCTCCGTATCCCAGGTTATCCACAAACGTTGCTTCGTGGCGCAAAAGATCTCGATTTCTCTGGAGCAAAAATAATATTAATTTTCTGCTCACAAGCGTGAAACATAAGGGAGCATATTAACGCTTTATCACATAAACGGATGTAAATCTTAAGGAAATTCGATTGTCATTTATCTGCATATAAAAGTATATTTGTTTCATATTTAGATAAATATCCTATATTCAATTGTTCTAGTCAATTTCAATTGTGAAAATATGAAAATGATCACTCCAATATCTGATAATATATTGCTTCTTATAAACTATAATCATAGAAATATAGTCCTAAAAGATGTGGCAAAATTGAGAATCTTCACAGTAAATGAAACCTTTGATTTCTAATGGAACTTTACACATTTATCCAAAGTCAACATTACAATGACGTCTATACACTAAATGAAGACTATCTTCTTTAGACATGCACATTGATACACCATACAAAAATGAATGTGTATAAGATATTTATATTCCTTTCAAAATTAGATTAAAGTAGTCAATAGGAATTCCTCTTGCGCATATGATGTTTTTTTTATCTGTACCCGTTGTACTGAATATATTTGTTGTTGCCATTGTACCTATCTTGTTTTATATTATTGCTGTTTAAACACGTTACAAATTACATATCAAAATATCAAAGAAACAGAGAAAGGTCTCACTGGTGTACAAAGTTATCATTTCTTAATATACGAAACAATCTCAAACTGACATTCAAACATGCTAAATATAAGAAATTAAAACAGTTGTAAATTTTTGCAGATCTACGACTTCTACAATCCCCAATAAGCTAAATCACGATTTATTAAAGACTTTCTGACATTTTGTCGCAAAACCAAAACTGTATGTCTCATACTGGATGTCGCAAATAGCAGTGATAAATGTGTTTTGCTTACAATGGTTGCTAAGATATGGTCAAATTTAATTTGTTTGTTGAATATTATTATA
Source organism: Megalonaias nervosa (assembly GCA_016617855.1). Lineage (NCBI taxonomy): Eukaryota > Metazoa > Mollusca > Bivalvia > Unionida > Unionidae > Megalonaias > Megalonaias nervosa. The sequence goes on from JAECUM010001393.1 coordinate 67,102, forward strand.
AAAACAAAATATATACGTATGATTATTTCTGTATTTCTTCAGAACAATCTTTTGTCTGGTCCGTACTTTAAAGGAAACTAGAAAATGCTCATTTGATATGGATGTATTGCAGTTTTCCCAAAAACTGGAGAGTAGCTTTCGTACAGTAGCATACTCATGAGTCACATCTCAAGGGCGGTTTCTTCTTTGTAAATCAGCTAAAATTGATATTCCCTCCCCAAACGTAACATTTTGCTTTTAATGGATCACATTGTTTGGGAAGCAATAGATCTTTTGCCTTTTCCATGCTTATTTATCAAAAATATTAAGTGATCTGAATGAAGAAAATATAGATATGCGGATGGTGCAAAAAGACGTGCAAGCATTAACATTTAACTTTACACTGTTTCATTGTATCCGTAGACATACTTCATTGCAGTAGCTATAAAACAGCGATTTGGCCATGCCTTGCATCGCTATTTATTAAGTCGCAGAGCAGCAACATTTTCATTAGAAAACGAGAGCTCTTGGTGGGTATGTGACGTATCGGGGAGACGGTGGTTACATAGAAGGTGATAAGATATGTCCAAGTGGAGTAGAAAAGGGTGGTGGTCATAGAGGGAGGTGGGTATCCAAAAACTACCAACCCAATTATAGATAAGGTGCGTCTATGGTATAACAGCATAGACCATGACTGCTAGCAATATGTATTGATGGGGTCCCGAAGCAGTATGGAGAAGGAGTATTCGGACAACAACGAAGGTATCACGTTTGAGTACGAGACCGATGATTACGTCCGTCACCCTAAGATTATCTGTTTCTGTTCGCCGTTCACATATATTTGACTCTCCAGGGCTAAGCGGATTTCATTAGATACGACTGGCTTCGCAACCTTACATCACGCTAAGAGGATGTATCACCACCACACTATCGATAGATGCCCCGCATGATCTCTTCGTTTGTGTCTGAGAATTAGAATTTATGGAGCGTAAGAAGGTGCTGGAAACCGGGAAGTTTAGGAGGGCCAACACATGCGCCACTGACTAAGACTCAAAAGCCGGAAGAGCATTCGTATGAGCTTTGCGTGGTGGAGATCGATTCTGGGTCACGAGCATAGTTTTCTCTGCCTCGCCAATGGATACCGCGACATGACAGCCATCCAATTTTTGTCCATGATGGTCGTATCGCATTCAAAATGAGTTAAGTCATCCTCAAACAGGGACCCAGCGGAAATGAGATTCCAAGTCTGAGATCGACTTAACCTTGCCCTGCGCTTTTGAGCCTTCACACTGAGACGTTTGATGGTGAATTACCCAGCCAGCCCGAAGAAACTGCACACTACTGACCTGACCTCCAAGGTGATAGCGACAGGAGCATCAGCCAGCATGGCAAAACGCCCACACTCACGATCCAGACGAATATGGCTACAGAGTGGTACGTTGCCGCCATACGTTCGACAATGTTAAATGCTCGTTCATACCTTTTGTATAGAGAGAGAAAAAAAAAGTCAGAGCGCATCGCTACACAATCTCCACCTTAAGAATGTAATTATGGGGGATTTCCTCGGCGATTACAACCGGAAGAGTGGGATATATTATCATTTCATATTGGATGGAAGTTTTAAATCGACTAAGTGAAAACTTCGATAAGTAGTTAGACCTTAGCGAGAAACAAATATCTTGCTGAGGTTTTACCAGCTTGATACAAAGTTTGGCCCGAGGCTTGATTGACGGTTGCGTAAAAAGTTGCATTGGTTGTTACCCTTGATTAACTGATTATTTCCATTAAATCATGAACAGCTACAGGATTGTCAAACTCCTGGCGCCGCATAAAGGAGATGTTAAACTCATTATCAGGAGCCCCTCCCTTGCCCTGAAACAAAGCCACCCACGTCCTCATAACTGGTCTTTAGTTTTATGTTTCGCAGATTGTGAGCCTCATGGCCACCTATGCAGCGGTTGCAAATGCAGTGAGTGGCTATTGTGCCTACCTCTCAATTCCGGCATATCATTAGCCTTATCCCATCTCTGTATCTCTGGTGATGTATTAGGCAATAGGTGCAAAAGAATTTGCATCCACAAGGTGCTGTTTGTCGCCAAGGCATCCACCTACACGTGTTGGTTCCTCATCGGAAAATATATACCAAATGCATATATTAGACACACTGCGTATCTAATAGGCCATGTTTTACTGGTCGCCTTCTGTACGCCTAGCTACCCACCTCGTTGATCACTCCCATGGACTATGATTGTTTCCAAAAGACACACCGCGTCTCTAGGGTATAGTAGTACCTAACTTTGTGAAAACTGATACAGAGAAGGACACAATTTCTTCTTTGCAACTACTCATTGCTGAAAAATGTTCTACTGCTCTTTTGCTCTTATTTAAAATTACTATTTTCACACGTTTGTATAAAATGGTACTCACTAGTTCAGAGTCATAATCAGGTAGATCTCTGGATCTTTGACCCTGAAAGGAAAAGAAATTAAAGGTGTAGAACACATAAGTTAGTTGAATTCACAGAGTGATTGTATAATTTACCACTTATCAAGGATAAATATGTGACTCTTGTCGAATGACCTTTATATGATTAACTAACTTTGAGTTCTGCTAGTTTACTTTACTCAACGGAATGAACGATACTGGAAATATTACAATCTAAATGTGTGTCCAGCAATCCAGTTCCTGTTGAAACAGTCCCATTTATACGTTCTTAATGCTGCACAATAACGCATTTCCTATGACGACAGAAGTGCATTAAGTCGCTTTTTCTACCTTGAAGCAATAGTGCTGAATGAAAGTTAACAGTTCGTCATTTGTAATTCACTAAGCGAATGTACTTGTGATCATTTGAGAAAACAAAAATACTTCCAGAAAAATAATGTTATGAAAGTACTGGATCCGATTAAGAAATACAATGAGACACTTTTTCCCCAAGTTTTCATTTTCTTCGATGAAAAATTAAAATTAAAAGGTCTTTAACACTGAGCTTAGTTTTAACAAAGTTGGTAATAATCTGAAAAGTACCTTAACACTGACCCTGCAAAAACGCGTGGAGAAATTGATTGATGTACTCAAGGACTAAAGCATGTTCATGTTTTGTGTTCACACAAACCTCTTTCTATAACGTTTCGTTGTAAACAGACAACAAATGGCCCTAAGCATTTCAATTCACGCGCACGTCAAGGCGACAAAGCTTTGAGAGGGTTTTAATCCTCAATTAGCTAATTTTATGATGGCTTTGCATTCGTTTTAATATCTGAATAGTTTATAAACTTGAAGGTAATAATAATAATAATAATAATAATAATAATAATAATAATAATAATAATAATAATAATAACAATAATAATAAAGCGCTAGTTGTCTCTGCTCCTTTCTAGTGGCCCATTCGTCGATGCCAATGATGAAATCGTTCATATAACGCTTGCGGATGTCTTTAAAGCATATTACGCCTGAATACATCTTCAAAGCCGCGTTTTGGGCGCCCTCTTGGTCTCTTGGAATTGGTAACTTCATGTGCACGTGTCTGAGTCAGGTTAGTTGTCTCTTTTTAAGGAGTGTCAGGATGCTTGGTTCGATTAGCCTAGGTAGGGACATAGGGTTGGTAACCTTTTTGTTCCATGTAGCAAATATTAGGTAGTTGAGATCCTGTCGTGGAGTTTTGATTTATTATTTACGTTTAAATGTGTTCTTCTTTTGTGCGGTTTTAAAATGTATGGTTTTTTTGTATGATTTTTGGAATGCATTTATATTGAGTAATTTATAAATGCCTCTTACTCATTACTCTTTCAGTGTTTGTCTTTTCTAATATTTATTTACAAACAATGTGCCTTTTCATGTGATTTTTAATTTGATGCTTCTTGCGATATGTTATCTAATGTGTTTGTTTTTTTTTTTTTGGTTTTGAAATGTGCTTTGTGTTCCAGAAATAAAATAGTTGAAAAGTGAACCACAGCTAGTGCGGAAAACGAATAGTGAAACTTTGAAGCATGACTTGTTAGAAAATACGATCGTCAGGAGGTATTAAATGGTGTCTCAAAATACAACAGTAATAAACTGAGCAAGTGTGGCCCATAAATATAGCGTTAAACCTAGTTGAATGGGGTGGCCAATAAATACATAGTGAAACGAACAAGCTGAAACCATCAAAATTTCAGTACTTTAAGTAATGCCTTTTGGATTATGTTCTTTGTTATCTTGTCTTTGTTACATGTAGGGTATAACAAGTCTTCTGGAAGATGCTTTCCGTCACAAGACTATTGGGTGAGCGAGCGTTCTATTCGGAAACTCCTGTATATATAATGAAAACTGCATCAACAGCTTAAACGACTCTGTGTACAGCACCCAATAACCCCGCGCAGGTTAGTGTTAAAGCTACTGAAGTCTTGCAATAATAGCAAGTCTATATTTATTGAACGCACATAAATATCGTGAACTCATATATGGACGTTTTTGTTCATGATGCATACAGTTAGATAAAAACATTTCCCTTTCTGCATTAAATGAAATGCTGCTTGAAAGATACAAGGATATTGTAAGAAATTTGAGTAATGAAGAAATTAACAATTTTAAAGGGACAAGTAGAAGCATAAAGGTATCAGTAACATGCTGGATTTTCTTCCATACCAGCAAAAATGAGGGAGCAGCACACTAAGTAACACTCTTAACGAGAAAGTGATTCGTCTTCATGGAGCAAAAGTAAAATGAAATTATGTTGTCACCCAAATGCACAAGAATGAAGAGACATGTTAGGCTGAAATTACTACTAAGTGAAATGTCAACAGCTGATGATCTTTCAATGGGTGGTCCATCATAAGAAAACAGTACTGAACCTGTCTGTAATGAAACGGTATGGGAACCAGTGTGACTGTTGTTTAACAGAACTTACAAAACTCAGTCCCAACTCGAAAAGCAACGATTTGGTAAGTTGGATAACAACTGTATTAATTTACGTGAGTGCATTACAGTTCACTGGTAAATCAAAAGCAAAGCCAGATATATTTTGGTACCACGACAAGTGTGTATGGATTAAGTAAAATGACAATGTAGAGTTCTCTGTATGTCAGGAATGTCCATGATTTCTAAAAAAGTAAACTCTGTCATAAATAGTAATAAATATACAAATTCAAATAAACCAATTATTGCGGCAAATTGATCAAATACAACCACTGTACGAAACCAAACCCCCAGATGTTTCAAAACATATCAAATTTAACGATTCCTTTTTAACAGCACACTTGAAAGACATAGACCAGAAAGATATAGTACAGAAAACAGAATAGAAATAATTGAGAAACACATTTGCTACCCACCTCTTTTGTATTCTTAATAAATATTAATCTTCTACATCTATCTCAGTCTGGATTAAGACATAATCAGTCCTTACTGCAATGACGAAATTTATAGATAAATGGCCTCCTGTTGTTAACGCAGGTAGAATCACCTTGGTTGTATTTATATAATTTGTTGATTAGCAGCCCGTAAAGTCTTATTTTAGGACACTCTATTTCTAAATCTTTATTAACGATCTCTATGTCTATGCTAGCTTATTTCCAATATATTCAAAGACGATTCAACTATCCGCCCTTCTAAACATCTACATTGTTTGCCGATAAATATATTCAAAGCAATATTCAGTCTCTGAAGATTGGTATGAGTAAAAAAATGCAAATAAAAACAATTAAAAGTGATTCTGTGACAATGAGATCGACTTAAAATTTAAGCACGATGATTTTTTAACTCGCCTGTTGTTAGGTAATTTCATTAATAACAATCCTCAATGGACACGTAGGTAATTAACAGTTGTCTCTTAAGAATCCTACATATTACATTTTAACACTATTCATAAGCTATATTGGAATGGCTCTATTTTACCAATCAAAGATTTGGCTGCACCATTTAGGGTATTGCAGTATCGATCAAAGTCATGGGACTGCCACGTTGTAAAGACCAGTTACTGGAATAATTGTAAAAACTAATATTTGCACAATATTTCTAGACAAAAATGATTGACATTTTATGAATGGGGTGCACTGCAGAAAGGGTTGCTTGCTGTACAAGGTAGTCAATGACGCTATACCTGAAAATGTATCATGTCTCTGAACCGCTCATACATGAACAGTGACCATCGTTCCTTTACATACCAGTATCATTTTATTCCACGAACTCGCTCTTGCTCTTTCGATAAATCTCTTGCTCTATCTGGTCCAGAATCCTGTCGTTTTAATTAGATTCTTAAATAGGATTGCAGGATTTTTTATTGATGCCTGTAGTATGGCTAAAGCCGAATGAGGACAATACGAAAGATTAGCTTTTAATGTTAAATACCTTATAGACTTAAAATAACGAGTAGTAGTAGTATAACATACCTGAAAATATGCTGATTATGTTCGGGTGTATGAATAATTTAGCATTTATAGTATCATAACTACATTTCCGCTGAACAGCGACCGTGTGAAAACAATGACCATACCTTATTCATAAACTGCTTTGAAAAAGAAAACTTAACTGATCCTCAAAAATAGTTCTTATATCTGTGCGTACGCAATCGATCCTGCTGTCAGACTGTATATTGATTTGCACCCAGGAAATAAATTAACGACAAAAGGTGATATTTGTACAGTGAGATCAGTTCTGAAATGCATTTGTATACATACTTCTGCTCACATGCTGAAGTTTGATTGCACAAGGACATTATTCCAAAGAGTGACTGTTTAGCTAACAATTATGCAACCAAGGTATACGATGATGTGTTGTCATATGAGAATTAATCTAGAATAATAATAGCCACATATTCCACATATTTTGAATAGACTCGTTTGAGTTTGGCCATATTAGAAGTAGCCGTACTGAGATAATAATCTCTTGATTTGCAGTGTGTCTATGAAAGAGAGGGATCCATAACTTCAGGTTTGCATTTAGGTTTAGGAAGCGTTATTTAATTCACATAGGAATTATAATCTTGAGTCAGTGTATCATGATTTCCCAACATCAGAACAATTTATAACTCACGTGATTTGTTATCATATTTGTCAGTGACGATAGTTAAACTGCAGACCAGATGTCAAGTTACGGTAAATACGAAAGTCCTAAAAGTCTGAAGAAGATATTTCAAGAAGTTCAATACCTAGATACCATAAATCATTACATCATTTTAAGTTTGTACACCAACGCTAAGTCGACATATCATGATTGTACCTGGTACTTTGCGTCATTTGATATGATGGTGAAAAAGAGTGTTAACGCTGAGGTGGTAGACAACTCCCTGTTTATGTTTGAGTCTACCGGCATGTATATTGACCGTTGCAGCTCAACATAAAATGGTCACAATGTCTGCTTCAATGTGCAAGTTTGACTGAAATGAACAGGGGCAATAAATAGGCAGATTCTTCGACTGAAGGTCTCTGTCTAAGCTGTTTTATTTTTGTTTCATTTTAACTTGTTTCACATACAGACTAGTCCGTATCGGCGCGTTTTCACCCTTTCAAAAAGGTCCCGTTCTGCCTCAGCGTGGACGAAACAAATGCTATATTCAAATGCTATATTCTAGGAAAGATAGGTTATATCTAGATTTATAATATTTAAACATCACATGAGTTTACTATCACCGTTAAAAATGTGGGTACGCAGTTGAAAATAATCTAGTATGATCCCCATATAAATGGTAAATTCATTAATAAATGTGACACACAGTAAACTATAAAATAATAAAACTTCTCTTGGAAGTTTCCATCTAAAAATATAATGTTAATAACAGCAATGATCGATTTGATCAACAATGTACACTTTCTTATTTTCAAGTTCAGCTCCTTATTAAGGAGGTATGTCTTAAGTAGGCTGCGTAGAGATTGTTCATCCTTGCATTCTGCGAAACTACTGATGTGATTCGGAATTAATGTGGAAACTTCCTCCAATGACATATTGTCAACTCTTGAAGGCACAGGCAGAGTCTGGTAAGAAATAAAAACATCCTTATAGAAATGGTTGTAAACATTGAATTAGTTGTATCTTAACGATGTACTTCACAGAGTATAAGGTAGGAGCGAATGTCCTAAAACAAGGTTCTGAAACCTATATACAAAACGAATGCCAGTGAACAAACCGTGTAAAAGGCAAACGGGCTTAGTCTCAATAACTTTTATGCATTATGCTTCGGTAAACAGACTGTTTGGTTTCGTAGAAATTTACTGTTTACAAGTGTTCCTTATCTAGAAAAATAGTAAATTGAACAGGATATATCGAAATACAGAATACTGTATCAACCCTTGTATTATACCAGTAAGTAGATTAATCGATTTTTTTTCTGTCCGATGATCCTCTCTCTTCATCACGTAGCCGATGTGATTTCCTATAATATGTACAGTTTCATATTTGTTTTATATCACAACGTGTTGCATGCCACTTTATGTCATCCTGATTGGTCCAAACAAGCCCCTGAAATCATTGTGCAGTATTCTCTTTACTGATTGGCTGCGATCGTAGGAAAACGTTTTAACCTCGCCTACTGGAGTTGTTTGTTTTCAATGAATTTTTTTGGCGGCCATTCTTTTACTCGACTGACGAAAAAGAAAAAGAATTAGATAAAAATGGTCTAGTCTGAATATGGCCAATTTATCCCCACCGGGATTTGTTATCTCATGTATAACAATATCATACTATGAAAAATGGCGTAAATACCCAAGTCAAGAACAACATGAAGAAGTAAAATTAGGGAATTACTCAGTTGAAAGCGGGTGTGTGGGATGGGAGTGGGGGCCGTATGTCTTTAACATAGAAATCAGCCTATATATTAAATGAGAACTTACAAAAGTAAATAAACTCACCTCTGTTCGTAGAAAAATGTGGAGATAAAGCGGTCTCCCAACTGATTGAACTTTATCCAGTCACAACGTAATTACGCGGTAAATATGTGATGCAAATTCGACTCAAAAGAAATTTGTTTACGTCTTCTGTACAGTTTACTGATGCGGCAAAGCTACGTTGTGATGAACTCAACAGTTTTCGAAGGTGTCATTTAAACATTGGATGATTTCAACATAAAAGCAACAATCACATTATAAAGAGGTATCGTGTATTTTTTATATGTTTTTGGATGGGATAAAACTGTTGTAACTGTTAGTTATAATATAAAACAATATTGAAAGAATACAAACGTTGACTTGCCTCTTTCAAACTTTAAAATGATGTTCTGCAAAGGTGAAGCAAAGATGTTGATTTATTGATTACATTCAATGATGAAAATACTGAGATAAGCAACATCAAACCAGATAGGTATATAACCATAAGTGTGCAGTATAAACGTGGGCTAACGAAAACATGGAGTGATTTGTACTCATCTCATAATAAGGATGAACTTGAAGATTGCATCAACCTTACAAAGTCAAGAACCAGAGGCAGAATTTGTGGAAAGCAATATTAGATTCTAAACAGTGATGGCAACTGAGTGTATGAATTAGATGCTTCCTAATCAAATGTCAAGCCTTTACGTTGATCTGAAATAATTCATCGTTTTAAAGAAAGAAACAATGTTGCGAATGTTTGAAGTGAATCTACCAGTTGTACATGGATGTTCTGCTGTCTTGTAGATTACGGCAAAATACAATTTATTAAGGTAAAATATTCTCATTATGGATTTAGACGGTTTAAATAAATGGCAATGAAAATTATTTAATACAACTTTACTATGATCCTGAAAGTACGATAGCTTGCAAAAACAGGAATCAATCGTGGGACGAAATTAACGATGGTAATATGAAAATCAAATGTGCTGATTCAAAGAATCGTTAACTGAGCAGTCTACATATAGTTTAAACAAGCAAGCTAGAAAACAATTCGATTACAAAAGTGTCTTTGATATTCCCGTGGACGAGGAGTGGCAAATGAATATTACTGACCTGCAAGCATACCAAATATACAATTATGCACATAAGTAAATCTTGACAGGGATAACTGGCTTTATCGTTGATTTTGTTTCAGTTCCATATGTCTGGAGAAAACAAGTAAAATCAAAAAGGGAGATGGCATCCACGTTGTTTGCACAAACATAATAAAATAACGTCAGTCTGAAAAGCTACAATTAGAGAGAAATTTATAGAGCAATGGAGTGAATTAGTTGATGAAACCAGAACATATTTAGGATTTTTAAAGCGACTTGAACAAAAAGGCATATGCATTTGAAAGATTTAATATACTACTTAACATAATAATAGCAAATGGAACATTGAAGACAGATACGTAAATGGTTGTCTGAAAAGGAATAGAAAACATGGATAGGGAAGAAGCCAAATGATGCATAAAATGATTACACTGGTCTCCAGCCAAAATGCTTCCAAAATAAATGTTGTCAAACTTACTAATTCTGGGTCACTGGGAATGAAAATGATGCTTAAAATTGTTGATTGGTTCTAGTTTTAAAGATATGTTACTGGGTCAGTATATACGACCCTTGACTTGGGAATGGCGGAAGATAAGTGAGTTATAAAGGGAAGGGATTTCAATTTAAACCAGAAATGACTGAAATGCATCATTGACTGTATCAATGAAAAAATCCATTACTGGGCTTGGCCAGTACTTGCTTTTTAGGCAAAACAATGAATTATGCAATCTGAAGAAGGTATTGCGTCATACATGACATGAACTGCGTCATGTTATTCCTAGAAGTCACAAATGATTCAATCATAACTAAGCTTACATCACTCTGCTGAACAAATTGCTCCATATCAGCCCTAGAAATAATACAGTGTCGTGCTCTCTTACTTGTCAGTATTTGATTTTGCAAAGGGATACATTTCTGTTTAGCCAAAGTGAGCAGAGAATCCTCGTACTTGTGTGAACAATGCAGATAACTTCTGCTATGTTTGTGGTGAAGTGACTTTTCCATCACACTATGGTTAAGAAAGACTATCACCTTTATTTTTACTCTAAAATTGGAGATCAGGACAAGAAGTGGGCCCCACACATACGCTGCAACACTTGTGCAACAAATCTTTGGCAGTAGTTAAACAGGAAAAGAAAATATGTGGGGGTTTTTGCAGTGCCAATGATTTGGAGAGAACCAACAGATCATATCAGCAATTGTTACTTCTACATGGTGCCTCCATTTGGGAAAGGTGTGTCAAGGAAGAAAAAGTGGACTGTGCATTATCCAAACATTCCATCAGCTATACGCTCTTGCAGTTCATATAAAGGACATCTATGAACACATGAAACAACTTTTGAGATGCATAAAATATGACCAACATCAGTGGCAGCTTTGTGGCGATTTGAAGGTTCTTGCTCTCTTGCTTGGTCTGCAGTCAGGATACGCAAAATGCTGCTGTTTTATTTGCTAATGGGATAGTCGTGCGAGAGATTCCCTTTACATCAAGAGAGATTGGCCACTCCGACAATCATTGTAGCCTGAAAGGAAAAATGTTCAGCATCAACCACATGTTGAATAAACGAAGATTGTGTTACCACCCTTGCACATCAAACTGGGTCTGATGAAAAACTTTGTCAAGGCCAAGGACAAAACACAAGCAGCTTTCAAGTACCTCCGTGGATAATTTCTAAGGTTAAGTGAATGTGTCTTTGTTGGTATTCAGATTATTGAACTTCTTCGAGATGATGCATTTGACCTTGCACTGCGTGGCAAGGAAAAGATGGTATGAAAAGCCTTTCAGTCAGTGTCAACAAATTTTCTCGGAAACAACAAGAGAGACAAGTACAGACATTTGATGGAAAACCTCCTCAAGGCATACAAAGGCCTTGGTTGCAACATGTCACTAAAAGATACGTTGTTTGCACTCTCATCTAGATTTTATTTCCACCGAACTGCAGAGCAGGGAGCGACGAGCACGACGAGCGATTTCCCCAAGGCATTGCAACAATGGAGGAAAGCTATCATGGTAAATGGAGCCCATCAACGCTTGCAGACTATTGTTGGACTGTGACAAAAGATGCTCCATTAAATGAAAACAAAAGATAAGACAAGAAGCGCCGAGTTGACACTGAATAAGGACCAAACTATGTACTTATATATACATAGTTGTTCTTTTACCTTTTGTTTGATAATACATTGGATTAGTATGTATTAGTACAACTATTTTGCTGTTCTTTAAAGTCTTACATAAACAGGACAGGTGAAATATTTTCATGTATACCAACCATAAACACCCGAAAAGACCTAGGTTACAATTTATGATTAAAACCCTACTATCAACACAATATACAGAGACGTAAAATCTAAAAACTTAAATATCTTGGAAATAGTAGCCAATCAGTTGTTTTAATTGTCATATTTGAATTTAGCACATCAAAGTCCATAATAAATAGCACATTTTATCTCTGAAGCAGACAACGTCTAAAAAAATTGTAGACCATTGTTATCTTTGTCAGAACTGTTAAGATCATCGAATCATGTCCATCTGGTTAGCTTTATATCTGACATCATTAGTCAACAAAACCTGATCATCATACAAACTAAATTCAAACAATCCTACATGACATCCAGTAGAGTTACATATTCGCCATATTTTGTCACTTTCGCTAAGTTTGTCTCTACTCACACGAAGTGCTAGTTTGGTAAAGAAGCAATGTGGAAATAAAATATTTTTTTAAAAAGCAAGATTGCTTAAAATTTAAAAGGGGGTACCGTTTGCTTTGCTGCTGAATAATTTAGGCACACCTTTTAAAACAGTTACAATTTCTGGAATATATATTAAGCAATAATGTCAAAATGTCATCAACGACAAAGCTGACCACCTTGAATGGTTCAACTTATTGTTGTGCTCTTTGACCTATTTAATGGCTGTCATTTTATCATTCGTATAAATGTCTTGACTGGCCGTGAAGTAAGCAGTGTTAAAGTGCGGCGCATTAGATGGTTTGATCAATGGATAGTTCGTTATCACTAACATCTTCAGGTTTCGTAAAATTCACCTACCATTATGGAATTGGAATTCACGGCACACAAAGCACTTCGTTATGTTTCCTATTGCTGGTGAAATTCTACGCCTAGCCAGATATGATATTCTGTTATTTCCGTTATGACAGTCTATTAGTTCATGATACTCATTTAAGCGCTCTCGATTGTCGTCTTTCTCTTTTGAAGAATTCTTTGTTGTCATGACGCCTTTTTTCCACATTTTCTGCAATCTTATAACCTGTGTTTACCTCAGGTAAGTCTTTCTCTTCTCCAAACATAGGGCCAATTTTTGAATCATATTTTCTTTTATTTTTCCAACTATGTTACAATATATACCTTACTACACATGGTAATATTTTCGGTTGTAAAGTCTTGTTGCAAAAACCATTGTTTTCATCTTGAACTAGTGTTTATATAACATAATAAATTTCCTGTCTATTAAATGGAAGATAGCAAAGGCAAAGAGCAGCATGAAAATAATATAAACAAAGAGAGAAGGAGAAGAACTCTAAAGCAATCAAATAATCCACGTACAGCTTGTCTTTACAGGCAACTTAGTATAGCTTCACGTGGATGAAAACAAGCCAAAGCAGAAAGTTTGGAGAAAGGAACAAGATGCTGACACAACGTCTAAAGCAAATGAACATAAAAGAAATGAAAAGAACTTAAACCAAAGCAATCCATTATTTAATAGGTGGTGGAGTAGCTCCTTTGGAAATTTTCTAATTTGGTCAAAAGTAATATTGCTTCTACGCATAATTGATAGAATGTGTTTAAGACAATATTAAGCAAGATAAATACATGACTTTAAGTTTGTCTCCAACTTAGTGACTTTCTTGTTAGATAGAAAGACATATTAAATGGAGACAGAAACATCATCAGCATTTACTATAAAAAGCTGTATAAAAATATTTATAGAACCTCCATCAATCATGTACATTTAGGAAAATTGCATATATGACCATTCCAAATTATCGGAATATTTTATACAATTTCAACTCATGGACTATTTGTAAAAATGGGTGCTAAATCAAACATTGCAAAGAGAATTTCTATATTTCTTCTCCAGTATCAAACACTTTTAAACATAAACAACTGCATGTGGAATCAACTCAAAAAAGAAACGAAAATATTATCAACACAAATTACATCGATTTTGAGAAGGTAAACAAATGGGTTAAACTATAATACCCTAACACTTCAGAGGCTTGTAAACGAAATGTGGAACGATCTAGCTTTAAATTGGTTACAGACTAGTATGAAAACAATTTCAGCTGGTGACATGATTTCAAGAGCTGGATTGCATTTAAGTGAAATACTGTTAGCATAGTAATTCCATTATTTTACACAGTAGTTATCGCAAATGGCATGGCAATTGTGTCAAACGCTTGACCAAAGAAATTATTTGTAATACAGTTTTGAAACATGATTAAATACTACCATCAGACTTCGCTAAATTTATCTGTATCGATGAATTCATGAGTTACGCGTTCACTAACAACAAGAAAAACGATGACACGTTCCTTTTAATTATCAACGGGTTCAGCTATCACAAACAATTAAAGGTTTGGTGAGGAAACAATGAAGAGGAATTTTTTAAAAAGAATTACTGTTACATACTAGGACAGCGCAAATGAGGAAAACCACTTTCTGAAAACGAAATATATCTTAGCAGTTCAATCGATAAGAGAATCAGTAAATTGACCATTTTATTACATTAAATATAGTTTTTTGTTGGGTATGAAAACATTTCGAATATACTCAAAACAATCTCATTTACTATATCAGCAACAAGAATGAAACAAGGTCTATATTAATTCTTTATGGTTACTACGACTTCGAAATGTACATGCAAAAGTTCTAGGAAGGAATTATTTCGAGGGGTGCTCAACGAGGAAAGTATTAATGTTGAATATTTGAACACAACTCAAAAGTTAAAATAACTCCTTTCAAGGATAACATATATATAACGATATACAAAATAGGATTCCATAGCCAGAGAGCTAAACTATATTATTCTAAATCAGACACTGCTTGCGAGCATTTTCAAAACTCCAATTTTATATTTTCCTGCATCAAATCGAAAACAAAAATATTCCAGTAGACGTTCTCATTGGTGTTTGTTTGAGTCTTTATCAGTGAACATGTATTTCAACGAGACTTTATTTCGTACAAAGGTTCATTGTAATTACAGAAAATTTCAGAGATGCACAATTAACATACTGTGTATCAGCATAACTATGTAAGTACGCGTTCTTTACATTATGTAAAAATGATCGCTACAGAATTTTTTAGGTCCCAGTGACCATTTAAAACTTCATGCAAAAATAGACATTAAAATTTGAGGGAAAAGTAGTTGCAAAAGTTATGACACTTGGTCACGCGATTAACAATACTTGAATACGTTAGATCCAAGCAATATCAGTAATTTTGTCAATTAACGTGAATGAGAAATTAATTCATGCAGTAAAAATTAAAAAATATTGATTTTTAGAAGAACTGATAAGCAGATTCTGAATATATTAAGTGAAAACAAATTCAAAAGCATCAGAACGTAGAAGGAACATTTTGACATTATTTTATCTGCTATGGAACAGAAGGGAAATGAAAGAGAACAGAAATACTATTTTAAAAGCTTAAGGCCAGGTTTAGTAGAGATTAAATAACTCATCTAATGCCAAACATACCCTAAAAGCATTTATGGAAAGTTCAGATAATAACCTAACTCTAGGTAATTGTTACATCCAAAGGAAATGAGGATAAATACTCAGATTATGCCCTTGAAATGTTACTTGGAGACAACTAAAAATTGAAAATCTCCAGAAAAATATAACACACTACTAAGTTGAAAAGTTATAGTTATACATAAACCAAGAAATTAAAAAGAGATGTAGATTACTAATGAATGAATCTGACACACAAATTACTGGTTTGAATTATTAGATTTTGCCTAACGCTAATAAACGGTCAGAGCTGCATAAAATTTAACTGAGATACCAAAGGGATAGATGATGACAAAATGAAACTGAATGCGAATGAAAGTAAGATTATATCAATTAGGGCAACCTACAATATCAATTACAGAGTTGTATGGTAGAATCAAAACGATAAAAAAAAAGTTACACTTAGAGAATGTTACAACAAATTACCCGTTGAGGTGTAACAATCAAAATGAATACAAAAGTGTCGACTAATCTAGAAGTGGTCAATAATGTAGTGATTGATGAAAGGGAGGATTGATGAAATAGATAAATAAATGAAAATTAAGAAAGAAATTAATGAAATGAAACAGGAGTTTCATGAAAAACTGAAATATATGCCTGGATGTATATAGCTCTACGGTTTTTGCATTGTGCCAAGTAAAGAGAAGCCATATGACACTAATTTAGGACTGACTTTGAATAACTTAAATAACTATCGTTGCAATTCTAAAAGAGAGGCATGCACAATACTGGATACGTTTAGATGAAAAGTAATAGTTTGTTGGATAAATCTAAATCTGAACTGTCACTGCCAATAGTGTTTAACATTGACAGATTTAACTGTCACAATCACTATTTCACGTATTGTTGAATACATTTTGCATGCAATAAATGAGGCTGAGTATTTAAAAAGATCAGGAGTATGCAAATGTTTTGTCAGCTTGAACCCTGAAAAAATATTGTAACACTTTGACTTTAAAGTTTTCAGTGCATTAGTGGTTAAGGACAAATACGTTGCTTACTCTCTATACATAAAATTGAAAACTTGTTTAACCTTTACAGAGTAAAAGAAACACATATATACAATCTGGAAGGAACAATGCTAGGAGAATTAAAATATGTTACTCCTAAGCACAGAACAATAAATGGCTATGATAGAAGCAAGACTTGGATTAGCAATTGTTAATAGTTTAGCATCTACTGGAAGCAACAATCTATTCAAGTTGCCTGATACCAATGGAACTGTTAATAAAAAGAAGTAGACACGATCATTACCAGAGAAACATTGAAACCTTCATTGAAAACAGGGCAAAAATACTTGACTAATTGAATGGAATCTTGTGAGAACTGTGTTTGGTTACTCGGTGGTTAAACAAAGCACTTTTTAGGCGTAGTATAAATGATAGACCAAAACTTGACAAACAAAGATAGCCTAGGATATTAAAGAGCATAGATTGCATAGATGTCAAGTTAAGGTAAATACAAAACTCCCAACAGTGAGGAGAAGATATTTGAAGGAGTTCAATGCCTAAATCACACACATTATTGTTGCACTCACACACCCAACAGCATTAAAGCAGAACCACTTGTGCAAGTTTGTACACACGCGCTAAGTCCAAATATTATCATTGTACCTGGTAATTTGTCTGTATCATTTGATATGATGGTGACAATGTGTCATAACGCTGAGGTGGTATACAACTAAGGTAGCACGCTTGTGAAAGACTTGACCAAACCAAATAATAGTATCTTTAAAATAAACGTTTAATATATACCCTTTGTCACTAACATCAGGGTTGTTGAATAAGTTCTTCTCTAACCGTCTAATTTGTTCATCGTTCTCCTATCTAACGTTTTCAACCAGCATATAACGGCTGGTTGCTCACAATTATGAAGTGTTGGGATCTTGATCCTTTATTGTTACCATCATATTATATCGTTCCGTCATCATCAGTGTCGTATTGGATATTTGGCTTGGCATACCTGTGCGGTATCATGATAATACCACATCTAACTTCACTTTTAGTCGTCTGTAAAATGTTAGAAAATCACATATACCTTTTCTACACTGAATATTTTTAAACTGGGATCACGTGTTAAACAAGGTATACTATGATGGTGAGCTAGGTGAAACTTTTACTTTGCTACACATTCCTGTATCAGTTCCTCGAAACTTTCATACATCAAAATCAGGCAGTGGTGATCAGGGTCAATTCTGAGTGTTCAGTGGGAAGGGAGAAACGAACATACTTATATTCTTTACCTCATATGTAAGAGTGACTCAGACTTCAATAACTAGTTTCCTTGGGTGGTATAGCTGTTTAACTGAATCGTTCAAATCTATATATGTATTCCCATTGGGGAGACATCCTTTCACAGATATATAGTTTGCATGTCTCTAACATATTAGTGAATTTGTCATCAGGTTTTTTTTAACCAATTGCTTTTCGTCTAGAGACTGAACTATAAACCAAAATCTATCTGAATTCAATCGAGCTTGTAACTGCTATTTCTTCGATATGTTTCAGGAGCTTATCTACTATGACAGCTTTCTACTTAGATAAATATATTTCTCATATTTGTTAGGTATTATTTGTTGCTCATCATCTGCATCATATATACAAGAGTCTTAATGAAGAGATGACTATCATCATCATTATTCAGCCATTTCTTCATGTTGCCCGGGTCATTTCATAAGAAATATGCTCAATCGATGTGAACTTTATTAAATGGATTCTCCCAATGATTATTATCTTCAAGGAGGGTTCAGTGTTATTAAACAATTCATTGAAATCTTGCCTGTTACCGCCATAAAAACTGTACAACTTTACAATTCTTATTTTAAAAAATATGTAAGTCTGTTAGTGATGATTCTATCTCCATGTTACTCATTTATGATTTCAATGATTTTGTGTTGTAATACTTATTGAAGGAGCTTTAAACTTTAACACATTTTGGAATAGGTTGAAGTCTTCATCATGTGTTTATTTATGTAACTGAATTTCAATATATTTTGATGTTACTCAATCTATGCATGTGTGTGAAAAAATATTTTGCCCAAAATTTTAGTCAAACACCCATCTGAGTACCTACGACCTCTGCCACTGTGAGTATCTAAGACCTCTGTCACTGTGAGTATCTCAAACCTCTGCCAGTGTGAGTATCTAATTCGAAAATATACCACATACCATGCACAGAGGGAGGCCTACTGCAGATCTTTTGTCGTACGTGACAGTACGTCGTCCTGCTTCAGGACTTTGTGTGTTCTGGCTTACCTGGACTACATCATTTGCAAATATGGTGGATCATTTGGGCATTTACTATTTTCACCATTGTCTTACATGACTGACAATTCAAGAACTCTGAACACGACAAGGCCGTATTTAAATGTCATTCTCAGAAGTAGGTTTCTTCTAAGTGCTAACACAACGACATGGTATTTAATTTGTCAAGTAGTTTTTTTTTAAATCGTATTTTCATGTGGACAGCTTGAAGTACTACGGTGGTAATAAATTTAACACGGAAAAAGTTTTGGTGAATGCTAGTTTCCAGCTCTCTACATTTGCTTAAAAATCCAGCCATATGCCGTAGAGCTAATTCAGTCAGTTACTATTATCTGATATTGTGTATGCGTCAAGATTAGTATTCGCTGTCTGTCTCTGTTATATTACTATCAGATGAATTAATTTTCGCAGATGTCACTATTTTTCATTCTGTTGGTTTGTGCCACACTATTAAATATTGCTGTATTTAATTATGTAGCTCTCAATGCTTGTTATGTGTGCTGTTTTGTATTTCAGTATGAAACAGTGACGAAATGTCAAATGTACTCACCTGTCACGCATTATTGTACCTGAAGCGAATATAACGCTGCGGTATAAAAGACTACTGTAGTGTATGCAATTCCTACACACATCCTACTGTAGTGTATTCAATTCCTACACACATCCTATCGTAGTGCATGCAGTTCCTACAAACATCCTACTGTAGTGTATTTAATTCATATACACATCCAAATTATACATTGATTATGATGGGTAATGACCTTTAAGATTCATGGACTGCGACAGAGTGGAAAAATCATATACAGGGGGAGGGGAGAAAGAGAGTTGTATATAGTAGTCACTTTTATAATTGTATCCGTTCATACTTTATGAAATATTTGCTCTCAGTAGACGGCTCCTAGTTTGTTTTGGCTGATTGACAAAACATTAAGTTAAACTTTGTGGGGGATCAGATTTCTTCTATCACGTTTTGAATGCAATGTGTGTGCTCATAAAAATATATGTACTTATATCTATCTGCATATGTATCCAATAGTCATTCCACATGTATACATATGTATGCAATTATGACACTCTTTTCGGGACATAAAAACGCCTTTGATCTACCCCAATCATGGTGTTTCCTAAGAAGGCATACCCCAATCATGGTGTTTCCTAAGAAGGCATTCATCTGTTGCATTTAGAAAAAGAGATTTAGATTGGTGATTTTTCAGGCACTTAATTATATAATTTTATCAACCCTTTTATGTTATTAGCCATCTTTCAAATATCAGAAAGTACCGGGAAGTATTTCAATAATATGGTATTGGAGACGAATGGCGCACATCTCTGAATTCCAGTAGTTAGAAAGGTGTGTTATTTATGAATATAGTCTGTATTTTTGTTTTTTGTTTTTATGCATTAATAAGGAAAGTGCTTAAGATAAGTTATCATAATCACTTCACATATTAAGAGTGATTTATTAGTAGTAAATATGAGAGTGTGGTGGAGCATTAATTTGAATTAATCAATGAATCAATTTTGTATGTGTTGTCAATGAGCTATAGTTCTCTATTTGCGAAACCTAGGCTAGATACTGCTACTTCAGATATTTATGACAAAACTTGGAACAAAGATGTTCCAATTTTATGCAAAAAAAAAATATTTATCCTAAGCCAAACAAATGATAAAACCAATACAACGCAAGTAGCCAATGGTCCTTAAATTCTGTCATTGAAATAAAACATAGCGTTACTACCGAAGGCAAAACATTTTACTCTCAAACAACTGGTGAGCACAAAATCCAATTTTCTAAAGAGAAGAGACCACATAAAATATTATTTAGGTCTATTGATCAAAGAATGCGTCGAAGTTCTGTTTGAATGAATTTAGATAGGACATAAAAGACAATGTTTGGTGTCCACCAGATAAAAGAAGCATGCATTATTAACCAAAGGTGATAGTTAAATAACCTGTATCAGCCACTACGAAATTAGAAATGAATTTAATTATCAAAAAAGCGCCATTTGACAAGCAAGAAAAAAAAATACAGAGACTTTAATAGCTGACTATTTCGAAATAATTGCAGATGAAGAACGTCTTCAATTATTTAGACCTTTTCCTGGATTACTAATGGCCACCCAGACGCGTGCCGTTATGGAAAGCTGCACGTATTTCGTTCATGAATATTTATTCATCTTGTTCTACACAAGAGAAAACTCATCCTTGCACAGGGAAGCATTTCGGAGGCATGCGAGACCAGATCTGGCATGGGTTTCAGCTTACCCTTGGGCAAGGATCCGAATCTGATTTTTGCCTTGAAGCGAAGACGGCGGACCGTATATTGCCCTGCCAGGAAAGAAAGACCGCACGCAAGTGCAACACTTTCCAGAGGGATCGCAAGATGGGCAGCCGCCAAGGTGACAAGCACAATATCCACGATACTGATGCATATTTTACGGATGATGGAGCCGCCACCGCAAAACTATCGATAATGTTGACTGACTGCCCATACTTTTGGTAGTGAGTAGGCCGCTGCTTGATTTCATTTATGAGATATGGGGTTCTCTTATGGTGCATGACTCAGACAAATGGTGATACATTGCGATCTGAGATTTGGCTCACATGTTTGAATCATATAAGTTACCAATTTGATAAGTAGCCTTGATGGAACAAGATGATATTATTGCGGTTGGTACCATTCTGATAAAATACGTAACCGTGGTCTGGGGTTTTAAGGACTTGTATATAAAAGGTCGCACCGATTGTTACCTTATCATAGCATAATATTTCTTTCGCTCCAAAGTTGACTCCAGGATCGTCACTGTCATGGCCCCGTGCAAAGGATGCATCAAACTCATGATTTGGGGACCTTCCTACAGCAAAGGTTCCTCGATATTAAAACGATATATTGTGATTGCAATCATCCCAAACTACACGTGCTCTCCGCAAGCAACGTTAGGGGCATTAACAGTTGCCATATTAGGGTTCCCTCTAGAGCAAAGTTATGTGGCCTAACACCTTCAGCAGCTAATAGAAAACTAGCCACCGAAGAAGAGATTTTGTTCGCATTTATATTCAGTGAGCCCTCCATGGAGAAACCCCGACCAAGACCATGACTGGAAAAATCTCAAAATTAACGCAGGACTTGGTCCCTACAATTTGAGGGACCACCGGATCCAACAAGTCGATGACCTTATTCGTACACGTATCTAGGTTCCCAGTCATAGCGTCGACTGCCACTTTTATCTTTCTCGCTGCACATGTCAGAACTTCTTGAATGAGTGTGTCGAGGGCTGGCTATATGAAAGGTAATATGGTATCATGGTTGGGGAACGCGTGTTAGAAGCTCTTCCACAGGCAGCTTTTCTGTGCACTGCTCAAGTGTGAGTAAGGCTTTGAGCGCGTCGCAAGTAGACTGTGGTTGTTGATAAGCCCATTGTGCTATGGCCATCACCTTATCCGTGTGGTGTATTTTCAGAAGGAACTGCAGCAGTTATGCGTTTAGTTTAGTTCCTAATCTATCCTCTAATCTAAGTCAGATCTACGTAGCTAATACGAATATTTCGTGTGCTGGCGAGACAGAAAGAGTAGCAGCATATAAAGGACGGATACTCCTTCAGTACAAATATCAAGTAACATGACCAGTAAGTGCCAGACACCGTGGAGGAGGCTGAAAACCATTCGATCATGGCCCGCTTAACCTATATATCTAAGACACGGATTTATCCATTTTCAGTTAGGTTTGAAAATATTTACTTCGTGTTCATTCTCGACGACACAAGGAAACGGCTGTTACTAAACTCGCATACACTAGCCGGCACGCAAGTATTTGCATATGGATTAGCCTGCAGAAGTATAACGCTGCAGTGAAAGACTTCTGAGACCAGACTTAGTGGCTGGCTCTCTTTTACTGTAAGGGTGAAGTCCGACAAAACGTCCACGATTTTCCTGGATGCAGAGAGTATGGCCAGCTTATATTATGAACAAATACTCCGATAATGAATCTTTTTCTTACCACTTGGCACTTATGTGCTGGTTCAACCTGTGTTATATCTCGCGTCATCCGATGACCTTCACCTCTCTGATCTTTTTCGTCTTGGCATTACTTGATAGGATACGTAATAGATCGCATACTGACGTGGGGTTGACAGATGACATCGATCTCGAGAACCTGGTTGGGCTAATTCCCAAATTTCCCTCTTCCCTGAAATAGCGTGATAAAGTCTCTAGACAGTTTGACTGTCCGGCTGAAATGGTTGCAGCTGAAACGGCTAAGAAATCTTCGGGACGAGTTCTAATACCCGCGGACATAGCAGAAATGAGGTTGTATAAACGTACATGGTCTACCAAGCAAACTCTGGAGCAAAGATGATTGCTTCCCTTTGAGTCGCTCAGGTCAGAAAGACGTCACATTGTTCGGGCCTCCTTATCGCAACCCGCTAGTCATCTGTATTTTAAATATGATGCAGTGTTCTCTCCACTAGCAGTGGGATCATCGCATACCCACCCCATCTAATTTGATTAATTGAAGATGGCAGCTCTCAAAGAGACACAAAACTCGAAACGATAATCAGTATGGAACGCTTTATCTTTGTCGGCACCGATCCCAACACAATCCAAAGTACAGAACGCAGCTCAAAATGCGGACCTTTCTCCCGTACCGAAGATGTCAGAAAGGTTGACTGCGTTTCCAAAGTAAAACACCCTAGTACAGCTTCAGTAGGTAAAACCTTATCTGTTGAGATGCGTAGACGGCGAGAAGATCAAGAAACGGTTAAGTCGGATTATTCTAAAATATAAGTTTGACTGCTGTAATTCGGGTTGGTGGATTCTTGTATGTGCTCATGCACAATCCCAAACCTAAGCAGCCAGTAATCCAACCGACATATCATCCTCTTTCTCTCGTGTATGCCTGCCCAGATATCATATGTACGGAATAAACATCCTCTATTATATAACACATGGCTACCGAAGACTTAGGCACAGGCCGAAAACGATACTCATACTTGGTAAAACTTTGGCGAGATGGTCAGTGTTCTGCAGGATGTAGGACTTCATCTAAGTGCTCTCTGCGAATACTAGTGCTCGGTGTACCTTGACTATACGCATCCTGAAACTGGTATAGAGGTAGGCGTTTCACTAGTAGAGCAAGTAGCAGATTTGGCACCATCGTTTTACAGCCGGTATACCGTCCTCCCAGCTTGCAACAGTGAAATGCTGGTAGGGGAAAGCCACACTTCCAGGAAGGTCATTGCCTACGGGGCTATCGGGTAGTCGCTGTAGGTGTCGTGAAGTTCTTTCGAGTACTGTATAATAGTCAAGTCGCATATGTTGCTGTTGTCTAGGTAACTGATGAACTAAAGCAGTTCACTGGATCGTGGTTCGGGCATGCGAAGTTGTTGGCCTTTGCATGCCGCCTACTGACCATGGCAAAATGCCGCCTCGGCTGTCACGTTCGATGAACAGGTGTTTGTAGATGTCTGTTCACAGGTCGATCTCGCCGCCTGTATTTTGAAGCATGGTTTCTTAGCTCATTACGGGGATGCTGAAGTAGTGTACGGGTGCCACGAAAGGCCTCGAAGACTATAACCAGAAGGAGAAATCCGTTACAAAGAAGAGATCATGGTAGTCCCCTATGGTCGTGCATTTAAAGGATGTGCATAGGTGCTAGATATGCTGGCAATTCTCGGCGGATATTCCCTTTTGAGATAAGTCGATGTAGATAGCCTTAGTGTTGGGGAAAACTGCGGATTATCGAAGCATTCAAAGCAGTCCATATACTAGTATGAATAGATGCCATTGGCGGTCAGATAGCTGGGGTCGTGTTTGTTGTACCGACAAAGGGCCTCTTAGGCATTTTTCACAGCCAATTTTGCCTGACAGCTGTTAGGAAATAAGAGACTGCCAAGGAACTGGAACTGGTCCAAGAACAATGCCATATACTTCGCAATATTCTTGCAACTGGCGTTGATGCCTTTCCTAGCGCATCCTTTAACGGTTGACCGTCATGACTGCGCGGGTTCTGGAATAAGACAGGTCCTTTGATTCTTTCTGGGCTTATTCTCAGCTTACAGTTACTACCCGGTGATGTGACAGTGGCTTAGCATCTGGCAGTTTCCAGGACGCGTTTGGCAGATATGGCATGCTATTTCTGAACGGCTAAGTGTTGGCGGGTGTCTTGACCATCAGCGCTGGTTCGCTAAAACCTCCAGGGTGTCGACAATATCGGCCTCTAGGCTCTGGATATGGTTGGTTACCGTGTATGACACTCGCCGACTGGTTTTACAGTCACGGGGGATGACCACGTAGCAGAAGCCACAGAGGGATGGATGGTTGGATGGTTGCCTTAGTGAAGTTTTCTGGAATGGAGCTTATTGTTAGGCCATTCTAGAAGCACTGTTAATGCCTCGCAGTCCGCATAGATTAGGTATTGTACTAGCCCTGATGTAACAGGTGCTTGACGTACAGCCTATTGTTGAAAGGTCCTCTGAGACTTTGCGTATATGCCACGACAATCTATCCCGTGGTCCTCGAGAAGGTCTGGCCTGTAGAAAGCCTGGAGGTATCGGCATTAAACATGTTCTCGGTGCTCGTTTTTTACCATTGTTGTAAGCCATATGGGAAAGATCTTTCAAACACATAGTGATTACTTTCATAGTCGGTTATAAGCAATAGGTCAACGGTATTGTCCAGCGCTTTTTCATAGACGCGAATGGGGTCGAGTGCGTTGTCCCAACCAACGATTTTAACGGTTAAGTTGTAGTTATGATTCTGTTACGACTCTATGGTCATAATCTAAATAACAGAAAGAAGTAAAGCCGATAAGTTCTGTTAAAATTAACAATTAATTTAATGATCAATAGTTTAAATGACAATGTGAGAGGAACTTGCAATATTATGAGGTGAATCCAAAATAATACTGATAAAGTTCTATTAAAGTCCAACTGAATGAAAAGTTCCGTATAAATTTCAAAACCGGAAATATACTGGTCCGCTAACAATTACGATGCGTATATGCCATGTAAGAATGGAGCTGTCCAGAACTCCTTTGAATAATTCACAATAGCTACATACTCCAAACAATGATTACACTCTATTTCCAATGTACAGTCCATGATTGTATTGTTAAGACATATGTAAGCATCTATTTATATACAGACCCTAATAAAGTAGGCACAGCACTAAAACTTGTCTATGCAAGACACCTTGATCAAAATCGGATCTCGCATATGTACCGTCCAGAGCCTACTGCTGTCTTTGGGTTGGTCGTCGGTTGGGTGTAGGACGGATAGCACGGCGCCTTGGGATCTCTGATAGTAAGGCTAATTCTTGCTTTGATTTTATATGGGCTTGTTTTGGTGGCAAGCCTGCCATCTCTTGTTAGTCCACTTGGGTTTACCGATCCTCTGTTTGTAGCTTCTGAGAAAGCTTGGTAAGCTTTGCGCTGGCCCTTGGAACAGGCAGATGTCAGTGGAGTTTGGCCGGGGACTTTGGCGCCTGTGGGCTGATAAAAGTGGCTGGTGTTAGGGGCTACTATCGGCGCCTCGATATCACCAAAGGTAGCCCGGCCTGCCGTATAAGAACTGGTTTCGGCGGAGTTACCTGTATGATCTTGTCTGGCAGTATTGCTTCTAACAAAACATCGTATTCATTCTCGGTTATCTGTCACTTTCTGAGCAATGCGTTCATGACATCGATTCTGTGCACTTTTGATCCCTCGTTTGTTACACTCTTGAGTGAGCAATGCTATGCTATGGTACGCAACCTTTCTCTAAATGGACCTTAGTCGCCGTTTTCAGTTCGATGTTATCACTCGCGTGTGGCGCAGTACCAGACTGTGCTCGGCTCCAGAGCTCACAATTGACCTTCCCAATTCAGTTTCTAACCTTTGCTTCTAGTCTGCTTGGTGCACCACTTCATAGTGATTGCATAGTCGGTGGGTGGCAATGGTGTAGGCCCCGCATTTCAAACAGATCAAATCATGTCTGGGTGTCATTTGGATTGTGTGTTGAAACATTTGCGTCTACGTGGAACTATCTCCTATCAAGGAATCCATGCACATGCTGTTGTTCCCCGTCGGCAAATGTATAAAGTGGTATACTATAGATACCATGCGTCTCTGTTTTGGTGTTGGCTGGCAATGAGAAACTGCCCATCACAAAGACCGACAGTAGTCGCTAATAGAGGGGTCCGCTTTTGCGTTCGACCCTACCGCCTGTTTCTTATTGCCAAAAACTTTGCATGTGGAGTACAAATTATTTTTTCACCACTACCTAACGTTTGCTTGACACAGAGATAGCAGATAAAAATGCTCCACTCCTAAGAAAACACATCCAGAAAAAACAGCCTAAATTTGCAAGAACTTTTGAAGAAAAAAGCAAAAAAGAAACCAAAAGATCATATAATGTCAGATGTTTTTGGAAAATATCGTCTGATAAATTGTCGCAGTTACCATTAAGTGAATAGTTATAACGCTTAATAAAAAGGTGCAACAATTTCTAATGTATTTACATATATTGGTATGATCGTAGTAACTCTTGACCCTCTTTTCCTCATCCCTTTACCACATTGTTTGTTCCGGCCCTTTTGTTAAATGTTTATATTTTGGGGTTTTTTCCACTTTGCTCGTTGTTCAATTATAGCACGTATTTCAAACCCTTAAGACTTATGCTGCTTTTTATCTCTCTGTCTCATTTTTCCAGCCGTACGATATTATTGTTACAGAACATGTGATATTACAGTTACAACAAACTAAACTGTTCTTATATCATGCATGCAAACCACTTAAATATGATAATACTAGGATTTAGCGATCATAAAAGATTAAAACAAAATCAACCCATAGAACTGAAACCATGCAATAAGTTAGTTACAATGGAATATACAGACAGTTCTTTAAAGTCACTTTTTAATATAAATCTATTATTACAATATTCTTTGCATTTTAAGTGCTAGCATTTTAAACGAAACACCTGCTTCATGCGAATGTTTAATTAATATGTGGCGTGGTTTTCTAAAGTCAAAACGTATTCAGTCGGAGTAAGGAAATTTGAATTTCTTTGGTAAAAGTCAGAAGAGATTGCGTTCATTTTTAGACATGACAGTATGCAGCACAGTCGATTATTTTTGCATGTGCGGAGTATGAAAAGCAAGGCGGCACTATCCTGGTAACATCGTGCCAATTAATAATAAAGTTCTAAAAATATCAATGAATTTTATTTGTGTAAAGAAGAAACCTTAGGAAGATAAACCATTACAATAACATGTATAATTAAGTCCTAAAAGATAACGGTTGAATTTTAAATCCTTTAACATTATTTGAAAGGAATTGATAATAAACCATAGAGGTAAAAAATAACATTCTTAAACTACTGGGTCAAAGTTTGTTTAAGCAAAAATTCAAAGGTTTTTTCTGCTGGTACAATATCAAAGAGCTTCCTTACTTAGTCTACGACAATTATATGTTCTACTGACTATGAACTCATGGAAGATATTCATTTTGGTCGAGGTAAACCGTTTAAAATGTTTGTATTGGTTAGTTATTTGTTTCTTTTCATATAAGTGACACAATACAAATTAGGTGTGATTTGCTCTGTAGCAGGAATGCCTCTCCCCAAAGATCGGTTTGATGTTCTAGAACATGTTTGTAGTATTTCTCCTCCACGTATGTGAAGGTTATGGAATAAGGTTATACGTATAATATTTCAAGGTTAAATATGCATTTTCAATTACAAATATGTGCTTGTAAGGCAGATTTGTTTGCTGAATTTGCTATTTAAGTACACTCAAACATATTATAGAACTTTCTAAATTACCATTTACAATATATCTGTATATCAGGCTTTATCACATGATGGCGTAGTGCACAGAATATATGCTACCGTTTTGAAAGTATATAGGAATGGGCTTAATATTATTAGTGTTATTAATAGAAGAAAATATGTTAATTCGGGTTTGGGTCTAGGTTATTTGGATTCCCCTGGAGTACCTGACATAGTCCAGGTTATATATTATAATTTTAGTAACACACATTCTAATAATAACTAACATTTTATTTTGTAAACATTAGGAAGTTTCTAGAAGGTTATTTTCCATTAGGGAATTATTTTTTTTATAGAAAATTCTAATTGTGACCTGAGGTCAAGTAGAGGACTATATAATCTTATCACTGGAAAAAATTGTTCATTCGCACTTTCCCATCATGCAGAATCAATTTTGTATTATGTTGTTGTCCAATAATTCATTTGGGCCGGAATCTAGTTCCTGAAATTATTCAGTAACTGCAGCAAAGACGTTGAGGACGAGCTAAATAAACTTTCCATACTGTGAAAACACTTTGTAAAGAGTTATCTATGAATGCCTTTATTAATGATTGGAAACCATCAACAGCATCAAAAGAGTTTTGAAAATCAACTAAAATAGTATATGCTTTCCATTTAACCAATTAAACAATTTACAAACTACATGAATGAAAAACGCGATTGTATTTCCCAAAAACGTTTAATGAATTGTAAATAATCGAGTCTGATAAGAGACTAGTTCTCTTTCTTTATGACCTTATTCTGGCACAGTCCCTCTCTACTTGCGATAAGGCGTTTGATTAAAGTGACCTGCATAAATTGAGTAAAAGAACCAATACGAACTATGTCTTTGCCACCATCTGTAGATGGGGCTCTACGTTTATCTCTTTTTACCCTTTCGGTTATACCATTACAAAATAAAATTGTAAATTATTTTGTACCAAGTCACACACACACACACACACACACACACACACACACACACACACACAGAG
>JAECUM010001394.1:0-70748 GCA_016617855.1 Megalonaias nervosa
TGAGCATTCGAGCAATAATGTTGATGTTTCCGTACCATGTTTGTTTTTAAGTTTGGAAGCTCGATAACATGCGATGTTTTGTCTTTGGAGTTCGGTTTGGATTTCTGCTGTTGTTGTGGCTATGAATGACCCAGGTAGCTTGATGATGGCCTTAAATCCTGGTTTTGGTCTTTTGGCGACGTGTGATTGTTTGGTGGGGTTAATTCGGGTGGCCGTCTTGGTGTGGGTTTGTGTTGCTCTGTGTCTTTCCATTTTAACCCTTATGCCTGCTATGCAATTGAGTTCTAGGTATTTGGCTAGTTGACTGGTGGTGCTACACCAGATAATTATGTAATTCGAACGCGGCCTAATAATCGGGAAGTGTCCACTGTGTTGTCGGATTAATGCGGAGGCGAGGCTCTTTGTGCTTATGTTGTAAAATTTATTACAGTAGCTTGTTATAAACAGTGTGAGGTGGGGTGGATGGTATTCGTGTTTTGTTATTTTCCCTGGTTGTGATGCCTGGCTGCGTTCCCTTGTTTTCCCTTGGTGTTGAGTTAAAGGTGTGGGCACCAGCTTTTTGTTGTTACTGTTGTCGGTGTTTCTCATTGTTGGTGGGGTAGTGCGGCCCCCGATGTGTTGATGTGCTTCGTTTTTTTGCTTACTATTCTGATATCAGCATTAGGATTGGGTGCGGATTTTTTAGTTTTTCCTTTGCCCTTGAGGTGTTGTTTTCCTTTGGGTGTGCGTGCTGTTTCCTCGAAGTCTGGCATGTTATGATAAGGCTGCAGGTTTTTTTCAAGTTGACGTTGTTCTGCTTGGTACAGGGCGTTCTGTATTTCCTTCCTCTCTCATGATTTAAGGTGCTCCGAGGGCCCTGCTTCCTGGCTGTTGTGTATTGTGTAGTTGTTTTTTCTTTTGTTATTGTTGTTGGTGGTGGTAATGGTGGTTTTTCTCCTTGGGGGTTGGGAGAGGCTGGCTGGTATTCAATTGCTGTTGTTATAGTTGTTGTCGGTGTTGTTTCAATTGTTGTTGTTGTGGTTGTTGTTCGTGTTGTGGTTGCTGGTAATATGTTGTCATTGGTCTGTATAATGAGGATGTTGTCCGTTTTGCCCATGGAGTTGTTGTCGTTGTTTTCAGCCTTTTCCTCTGGCACTGTTGACATAGTTGTTGCTATGGTGTTGGTATTGTTGCTATTGTTGTTACTGCTAGCTGATTTGTCCTCCATAGTTGCTGTTATTGTTCCTCCCAACATGTCATATATTTGAGTGTTCTCCACTGCGTTGTACATAGTTATTGTTATGTTGTTGTTGTTGTCATTGTTGCTCTCTGGTTGGTTATCTATATGTGCTGGTGTAGTTGCTACCAGGATGTCGTATATTTGGGTGGCCTCCATTATGTTGTTAGCGGGGTCTGTTTCTGCGCTCTCCGTGTTAATTGTTTCCCATGCTTTCTTATCCTGGATGTGTATTTTTGTTATTTTTTTCGTTGTTTTCCTTGCTTTAGCTGTGAATACATGGTCAGACTGGAGACTGCCACCTCCTTATAGGGCTCAAGCGAGGACGCGATAGAAAACATCCCTACGATTTTTTTTTGTGTAGGAACGCTATATAGATTATCTCATGGTGAGGGATAGAGAGGGAAGTCGAAGAGCATGTATAATGATAAATTGTTTTTTAATACAAACCACCAACAACATTTTTTCAAAAGATAACATTTTTTTTTTTTTTATTTCACCAACAATTAACCAACCAATAACATAATTCATACAATATCAAATAACGTATTTTGACAAGGTTGACAACGTTGTGAAGTCAAGTTAGACTTCCACTTTACACTACGTTTCCTAGCTAAAGACAAGAGATATCCATAATGGTCACAAAACCATCGATCTACTTTTACATCGTTCCTAGAAGAGTCAGGATCAAAATAAGTCACCAAATGTTTTAAGGGATATCCAAGACTGCGTTGATGAAGAAAATACACACAATATTGTTACACACCGTGGAATCTGTGCCTTGTAATTTCACATTATTGAATCGTGTCGTCTGGGCATTTCTTCTCATAAAGTCGATGATGTCGTCTTCCAAAGGCGGTAATCCATACGAATCAAAATACTCCGCAAAGGCATCGTGGGAATGTAGACGGCTACCCAGTGGGTTCCTGGGAGATGACTGTCGTCCGTGTTGATGACATAAGCTTGATGGTCTTGAGGTTTGCGATGAGTAAGTTCATCTTTTAGCAGACACGACAGGATTCCAAGAAGCGGTGTACGAACTGTTTTTCAAAATGTAATAAAGTTCCCAGGTATCCATTTTTGTTTTGTTTTTTTCTTGTTTCACAGGTAATGATAAATCATCAATTCAATTCTCTTGGCTTCATCTCTGTACTCTGGGTCAAGAGAGATTCGATGCGATGGATCTCTAGAGCAGTGAATGGAGGGAAAGAATGATCACGCAAGTCTTTATACCACTTATACAACGCTGCTTATTCTGAGATGAGACTCCAAGCGTCCTCCAGATACTCGTCCAATTTTTCTTTCTGACTCATCATCAGACAGTGATCGTGTTGAATTTTACTGGGATGATCGTTTTGATATCCATAGCAATGTTTCTTGGTCAACCCTGTAATGGTTTCTGCCAGATGTTTAGCAAAACAGGAGACTAAATGTTGTTCTTATTCTGGCCATCTGGACATCACCAAGTTCTCTTCGTCTTTGTCTTTTTTGGTGGATGGTTCTGCTTCCACGATATCCTCTCATTCCATTTCCAAAGATTCTCTACCATTCAAAGACGGATAAGAGTCTTCCATAGCTTC
Source organism: Megalonaias nervosa (assembly GCA_016617855.1). Lineage (NCBI taxonomy): Eukaryota > Metazoa > Mollusca > Bivalvia > Unionida > Unionidae > Megalonaias > Megalonaias nervosa. Next base: position 2,797 of record JAECUM010001394.1, read on the forward strand.
TAATAGTCTAGAATGACTTCTCTCAAACTGTTGATTTCTTGAGTGTTGTCGAATTCGGCATACAAGATGACAATCACCGTCTCGGTTAGAGCTTCTGCAAACTGAAGTTCCACAGGCAGTTGACCGGATTTAATAGGGTGGAAATATCCCTCGTCGCTGCCTTGGTCTGGAGTGAAATCAAAAGGCCCAGAATTCGTAGCCTCCTGCATTATCGTCGTACGAAATGCCGTGGCTGTTGTTGGTCCCTAACTGTTCCGTGGCTTCGTACAGGGACAATCAAGTAATTCTTCTGGGTAAAGTTAGGTTCGAAGGGTCTGGTACACAAGGTCTTGCCATCGCGACTGACTTCGATCTTGGAAACCTTGTAGTGCTTAAACTCGAAAGGATTGGCAGTGACGGCTCTGTTGAGGGCTTCGTTGCAGACGATACCAACGATTAAACGTTTGGGTAACTGTCCTTGGAACAGATGATCTTCGATCATGGATCGCTGACCCTTAGGAATGGTGAAGGCTTTCACTTCCACGCGTCGTATTGGATACTTGGCGGTCGTTCTGCTCAAAGTGTGATTGATATCGTTTCCCACTTTAGGTAACACTTCGACGCGACGTACATAGAGTCGAGCTTCTTGGATGACAGTTTTGTAAGCGGCATCAGCTGCAGCCATCAAATAGAAAGCGGCACTGCTTCGATTCAATCTGAGACGGACATCCACTCCGTTCAGCAAATACTTTTCTAGCAACCACATGTCAAAATGCAAGCGATCCATCAGTTCTAAACTACGGCTTAGAGCAATTTTGCTTTGACGGTCCTTAAACACCACATTGTGGGCATCTAGGCTTTTGAACTCGCCCGGCGTGTCAGGTTTCCATACCACGCAGGCATCCAGATGAGTCTCTTTGGCTTCTTTTCCATACGTCAAGAGATTTTCTAGGTACGCTCGATAAGGGTAAGTATCCCTGCTACTGCTGATCAGTTTGTTATTCAAGTACAGATCCATTGAGCTGAACAAGGAATGCATGAAATTGTTGACGGGGGCTACTATCTCATCGGCCTCTAGTTCGCTACCGTCCGTGTCGGGTACTTTGACTTTCAAGTACAAGTAACTGTTATTCAGATCGATGTAATCTTCCGGCTGTCCTTTGATTTCAAATTCGATAGGGGCCGATCCTGAGTCCTTGACAGAGGAGACGTGATGAATGTCTTCCCATTGGGATTCTTGCATCGTCATCATGGTGGGTAGCATGGCAAACAGATCAAGTTCCGACATGGTACATTCGCAAGACTTTCGGTGCATCATTTTTTCTCTCTGTGATTTAATAATCAAAAACGTCTAATTCTCGTAAGGTTCTTCTTTTCTTGGTCTTTCTAGCTCTGTGTGTATGAACTCCTCTGGAGGGGTGTCTTCGTCGTCTCTTTCTGCCTTGTCCTTCCTGTGGTGTCAGGGAAGCAGGAATGCCTGGCTGGGCAGCGTCCAGGGCATTTATAGGAGTTTCTCGTCGGCCCAAAATGTCTTTGCCAGTTTGAAGCAAGACATTTGTGCCTGCTGTCAAGAAGGCTTCTTTAGGGTATTGTTTGTCGATGATGACATTTTGGAGAAATTCTTTGCCTTGCGTCAAAGCGGCATCTTTCAAAGCGTGCAATCCTCGTGTCACCATCGGTTTCAAAACGGGGGCCACAGAACGAAACGCCGAATTTCCTAATCTATGTCCTCGCTGTCGAGCGACTCCTCGGTACACAGGATACATGACTTACAAGTCGTTAGAGAATCGTTTTCGAAAATGGAGTTTCACCGTAACTTTCCCTTGTGAGAATGGAATATTTTGCCCCAGATCTCCTTTTATAGCAATGTTGACATTGTCGAAATACAACTTACTGACGAGTAAATAATGATGTAAAAACTCGCAGTGAACGTGATAGGTGTTTCCACCTTCGTGGTCATTGGTCGTAGCAGAATCCACTTTGAAAGGAATGACTCTAAGTAACGGTACGGAAGTGTGTCCCACCACATTGTACTCCACCACATCGGAGTACACAAAAATCAAATTCAGTCCTTGGTTCAGTTCTACACACTTGTAAAAATCCATATTGCTAAGATTAAACGTGATGGCCAACGTTTGGTTATCCTTAAATTTTATCAGCAGGCGACGATCCACTTTATGGTACTCGATGGTGACACTTCGTTTGGCTTTCTCCAAGGCTTTGCCAAACACTTCCTCGAACCTGGAAGCAATCGTGTCCAACAAATGTTGACCGTTAAAATAATAGCCTGCCGAAATTTTCACAGTATAGATGGTGAATAATGGATTGATTACTGAATGACTGATACCTGAATACTTGCTGTCATTCATGGCTTGTTGCACTTGGTCGCTCAGGATTTCAACCTCAAAAGTGTTTTGATTTCCAGTGATGTTTTTGATTTGTGTAGGGTGAATCATTTCGACCAAAGCCACTTCCCAATGGGCTTCGTGATCCAATTGGATGGCCTGAGGTAATTTGGCCGTGAAACAGCATAAAGTATTGTGGGGAAACACATCCATGGAACTGTCACTGGGTAAAGTTAAGTAAAATTGGTTATTCATAATTCCAGAGTTCTGCTGTCCGAGGGGTCAATGGAGGTCAGAGGAGTGTCTAAAAGAGGATTGTTGTTGTTGTTGTTTTGGTCGTGACTGTTGGGAGGGTGACTGACGTTGGGCGCAAGACTCCCGTTGTTACCCTTAGAGTATTTCAGGGAAGGATTGGGGAGAAGGTAACCGATGCAACTGCTCAGTAAAATAGTCCACAATTGTTTGTCTCCTTGTTGCAAACTCAAATTGGCAATGGCAGCACCGAGGACACAATACGCCAGAAAGATTTGGCATAAAAAGACGATTCGCGTTTTAGGCACACATTCTCCACATCACACCCACAAGGTCTGCTTTTGTAGATCTTGCACAGAAGAACTCGGTGAAGGAGTGGTCATTGCTGTGGTGGTTGAGGCTGTGTTGAAGGGTATGATGGTCACTTCTGTTTATAGTCGATGACGTGCCTGGGAGGATGAAGTTTCCAACGTACTTTGACTTCTTTGACACGTCGTTTTCCCACTTTACGGTTTCTTCGATCGAGAATGCTTTCGATATCGTACACTTCGTCTTCTTTTTTGGTCACGCGTTACAACTCGGGCAAGTAAAACGTTCCTTGTAACACTTCCCCCGTTCATGTCTTCCAATTTATAGACAGCAGGGTGACGGCCACGCACTCCTCCAGTGACACGAAACAATTCGGTGGTTCATTTGGTTAAATAACCTTTGTCGAATGTGCGTTTGGTTTTGCCAATGCGGACCCAATCTCCCGTCGTTAACACTCCACCTTTCTTGTGGACACTCACAGTCGGGGACGTACCAGACAGACGCTCAAAGACGGTCACTTCGTTGTCGGTAGTCACATCTTGGAAGGCACATCCAATGCTCCGATATTAAGATTGGTTGTACGCTTTGACCAGGTGAGGTAAGACGTTGATGTACTTGAGAGTGTGTTGATGTGTAAAATATGTTCAACTGCGTTCTTTCAAGGTGCGTTGAAAACGTTCCACGATGCTGGCTTTGGTTTCTGGATTCTCGGTAGTGAAAAAAATGAACGTCTCGTTTCTTTAATTCTTTTTGGAAAGCTTGGTTCAGAAATTCATCGGCTTTGTCGGTTTGCCATCGAAAAGGGTGACTACTACTTTGTTTCAACACCAGTTTTAGGGCTTGTGCTAACTCAGTGCTCGATTTGGAAGTCAATGGCACGGCCTAGACAAAGGGTTTGTGTAAGGTGTACGTGGCTTGTTCTTGTAATCATCGTTGCACTTGAGGCAAACGGACACTTTTCAGTCGGGTTTTGGCAGCGCGATACAATTTCTGAACTCCTCCGTAACCCGCAGGATGGGCTGGATGGTAATAAATGCTGGCTAACACATTCTCCATTAGGACTTTTTTTAAATAAGTCACCCACTCGTCACGGATGCTACTCTTTTCTTCGTGTGGTATTTTCTTGGATTGCAATGCTTTGCGTGTCCGACGAGCAATAGGTGTCGAGGAGGAGGGGAGGATGTCTGAACAGGGGTAATCAGTTCTTGTTTAACTTCTGTCTTCACCTTCCTTTTCTCTTCTGAGGAAGAAGGGGTTGACATCATCCTTGTAAGGGGGCCCCGAGTGGCTCAGTGGTCTAAAGCGCTCTCCGTTACCGATCACTGCCATCTCACCTCTGTCTGCGTGGGTTCGAGTCTCGGATTCGGCGAATGTGGATATTTGAGAAAGCTTGCCAGTAGCTTCTCGTGGGTCGGTGGTTCTTTCCGGGTATTTCCTGGTTTCTTCCTCCACCAGTAATACTGGCCGCCATGTATAGCCTATCGTGTGCTGAAAAATGGAGTTAAACCCTACAACAATAACAACAACAATCATCCTTTTAATCAACCAATTCTGGATGTTGATGGTGGTGTTAACTTGTGTACTTTTTCTGGCGGAGTTTAAAACTCTTTCTTCTCTTTTTCCTGTCTTCATCACTGGGGTGGTGGTGGGGTGGTGGTGGTGGTGATGGACTTTTCATCAGGGTCTTAAAATCTTTCAGAGTCGCTGGTGCTGTTTCGTCTAAAGCTTTCTGGTGAAAGAGTTGAAGTTGTTGAAACACTTGACCGTACCGTTGCGATTTTTCCGTTTCTGACAAATCGCTGCGATCCATCAACGATTGCAGTTCGTGTTGTAACTTGTACATCTCGGTCAAATGAGGATTGGGAGATAAATGCGGGGTCTGTTGCATTTGCCAACGATGGAATTCCATCCATCGTTTGAAAGTCACTAAAGTCAGTTTTCGTCCTTCCATCAGATTCCAAAGGGCACGTCTGAGATCTTTCCACTCCAGAGACCCCTTTTATCATCTTGATCCTTTTTATCTTTGAGCCATTGGTGAAGCAGTAACTCCCACGAGTCATGTGATCAGTGGTGCCAATGTGGCTTTTAGTATGGGTCCTAACAACAGGACGGGTATTTTTGACGGATGGATATTATCTTTTGGACCATTTGGCGAAGAACGTGTCGATGCTTGGCTAGACATTTTTTCTGAAGTTTAGACAAAGGTATCGTTCCTTTCAAGACATTCAGACAACATTCGCACACGGTATCGATGACGTCTTTGGAGGCGGTTTGATTGAGTTGTTTTCGCATGGGTGAAGAGCATTTGGACAGGACGGACAACACGTCCAATGTTTGGCAAAACGAGGAGGCAGTCCTTTCCTTTTATTTCCTTTGGGAGTAGAAGAGAGAGATGACTTTTGGGGGTGGGTGTTTTTGTTCCGGGGCACACAAAAAATACACTGACGTCGATGACTTGGCACATGCTCTTTTATCGTATTTTTGGAGTAGGTCGAAGGCTGTGACCTGCTCTTGACACCACTGCTCTTTTTCTTCTGGGTACGTTTGGGTCGGGGAGTCGCTTTTTTGGGGGGGATGACTTTGAAGGCATTGGGATCCCATTTTAAGAGGGTGCGAATGATGACACCTCCTAGAGAACCGCTACCTCCAGGTTTCAAAATGATTTGCTTTTTGGTTTGAGTGTCGAATCGGGGATCTGCCAGTTGCGTCAAGGCTACTTTGTTTCTGTCAAAAAAGCGTTTGGTTTGATGTGGAATGTGAATGATGCCTTGCAGTAATTGACGTGCTCTCACCGTAAACCATCGTATGACTTCTCTGAGACTGGCTTCTAAGACACGAGCACGTATTTGTGGATTTTTTTCGCGACTGATGCCGTATAAGGCAGGAATCAATTTGACGTGAAGATGAGATTGTAAGAACGTCATGTTGACTATGTGTGAGACAGACCAAACGTGTCCGAGATTTTTATAGATTTTTTTTTTAAGTCGACGGGGACGTGTATACGACAGGACCTCCGTCTTGGCACCAGTGATGAAACAAATTGGTACGAAATCGCAAATAATCGGAGTGGGTGGGTGGATGGGTTTTAAATCCACGAGTAAATAGGCGTGAGGGGTTTGAGTGGCATTGTCATATTCATGTGTCAGCCAAGGAGTTCCTAACTGTATGGCTAACACTTTGCACTTGCGATTTATCTCTAGGGCTTTTAAACAAGATCACGTAATGCGCATTGAGACTGATGGTGCGATGGGCTTTACTTTGTTGAAACAAATTTTTGGTGACGTAAATGACACTGGCATTACGATGATCCCTTTGCGCGTAAACCACAGTTTAAGTTCTTCTTCGTCTTCTCCTAACATGTCGTCGAAGATCCCGTCGTCTTCGCCAGGAATGCCTTCCACAAACACGATGGAATCGCCTTGACTTTCTCGCAGGAGGCTGTACGCCGATTGCCACTCTTTGTAACACCACACGATACGTTGAGGTGGACGATCGATCAAATGATGTTTATGTTCGATCAAACATTTGACAAATTCGGTTTTGCCTGAACCGATGGGTCCAGCAAATAACATGTCAAAGGGATGGCGAAGATACAAGGCCCCACAACTGGCACGATATATGTTTTCGTCTATGACTTGAAAGTGGAGGAACATGGAGCAGAGACAGCAGAGGTAGCCATAGTGCAAGGAATGTCACCTTTGAAACGAAGACAGACAAGACAAGAGTTTTTATACTTTTTTTCAGAACACGTTTATTTCAAAATTTTTTATAAAATTGAACACGAAAGACAAAAATACGTAAGAGCCAAACAGTTAAGTACACATCGAAACGATCAAAGTGGAATATAAACAAGTCACTGTACAACATTTTTGGTGACGGAGGTGTGGTGTCCTAGGTACAGTTTGTAATGTTCGTAGAGGCTCTACACTTGGCACAGTCAGACAAGGGTCCTGCCGGAATGGTCTTTTGGGGATGTCCATGTCAGTGATGGTCCTGTCTTGAATGGAGTGATTTTCCTTGGTGTCGGGTTCTTCTTCTGGTACTGTGGCTAACACAAGTTTAAAGATCAATTTTTCACTGGACACTTTGAGTTCACTTTTTCCTTTGAATACATAACACAAATCTTTGGCAATGTAAGCCACTTCTTTAGTCCAAGCCTCGAAACCCAGACTTTTCCAGTCACGTACATCTTTCCAGTGAGTGTAACCAAGAAGCTATACACACATCTTCGTAAGGATCTTCAGTGGCTTAAATTCACAAAGAAACTTTTCTTCAAAGAGAGGTCGAAAAGTTTGCAGATGAAAGCGCAACTCTTTTAACAGAGTGAGTTTCTCGTGTACATTTAAAGTAAACACCATCATGTTTTTGGTGGTACCTCACAGTACAGTTCGTACAGAGCCCACTACACCGAATTCCAGAGGAAGAGTTAGAGCGTTACAAAATATTTTACACGAACAAATCTTGTTTCAAGAGGAAATGTCTGTGCGACGTGTGGTCTGTGAGTTAGTGAATAAACAATTTGGATACGTCGACGGAGTACGATCAGTTCTGTGGAAAAAGTACATTTATTACCTCCGACAAAAAGAGGTATAAAAAAACTTGTTACCATGCCACGATCTTTATCAGTAGTGATAAAACAATTTCCGTGGAAGGAAATCAATGATAGTATTCAGACTGTGGTGGATTACCAACGCTTTTTACGAGAACTGTATCCAATGAATTTGGGTCGTCGTGTGGTGTGTGTCTTAGTGACTTCCTTTCTGGGATTTTGTTTACCAGCAGATTCCCTGTATGGCTAGCCTGTAAGAAGTAGGATGAGTAGCAACCAAAGTTTTCTGGTCCTTGGTCAGTTGAACAATGTCTGACCACTGGAACGCTTTCAAATGAATCAGTCCTCTTATAGCATTCAGGTACCAGTGGTTAAACCATTGGTGACGTAACGGATGCAATTGTTCTTGCGTTGGACTTATGTTTTGACAAACTCTCGGTAAATGCGTACTCTCAACTCCACAGGCAAACCACAAATGTTCTCTATCCATCAAGAGATTACTGAGGTCGTCCCACTAAAGGTAGGTAGTGACAGTGCGGAGACCATCGAGCATGTTCTAAGTAAGCGGAATCTTTCTGTTCCCACTGGTGAAGTGACATACCGCAACTGAAGCAGTTGACTTATCAACTTCATTCTAGTAGATAAATCCGGCTCTTGCTAATTCTTCGGGGGTAGGTCCTCCCAGATATTTAGGCCGTTTTCCTTGGAAGGTTTGGAAACGACTTTCAAAGTCTCAGCATTCAGACAAACGCACAGGGAACGAATATTCTTCCTTCACGGGTTCATTTCGATGAGGGTACGATGAAACCCGCAGTAGTTTACTCAGGCATGCATGACATCCGTAGGGTGGTAACCGCATGGTTTCACGTTGAGGATGAAAACCAGTAAAGAGTCCACGATAACGAGTGTCATCGCTTTCGCATCCGTCAGGTTTGACACGCACAGCATCATTTTCCATGGTAGGTATTGTAGTAGTAGTAGTAGTAGTAGTAGTCATAGCAAAGTTCCCATTATATGGTACTGAATCGCTGAGGTCATAGCGTACGGCATCCCTGCCATCGCATGGCACAGCATCGCACTCCACTTGAGAATCACCGAACTTGAATGGTGTCTGTTTAAAAGGCTTCATCTTTGTCGCTTGGTGTTTGTAGTTACAATGAACTATCGGTCTTGGACGTTTTCCCTTTTTATACTAGTAGTAATGATGTCTCGAGCTTGTAAATCTTTACTTTTTATGCTAGCTTTGGAAGTCTTCCTTTTTTTCTTCCTGGACAACGGTACTACCTTCTCTTAGGTACTGTCATAAATGTACCGTAGTGTGATGGGTGGAAAGGCCATAGAAAGGTGAGGACAGTGCGGAGACCATCGAGTATGTTCTAGAATAGCTGAATCTTTATAGATACATCGATCCATACCCTACCTCAGACCCCAACTGAAACACTTTACTTCGTATCCCAATCCAGTCTCAGGTCCCCAATAGACAAATCCTGTTCTAGCTAACACGTTCGAAGTAGATTATCCTTCCCTATCCGTGGGCCTTTTTTTAAGCGTTTCCAATCGACTGGAACAATCACAATAATCAGGCAAGAAAACAGGAAAATTGTATTGTTTGAACTTGGAGTTCTCATTGGGTCCCTCGATCGATTCTTGCTGTGTCGTAGTCATCCTTCTTGTTGGTGACTATCGGTCTTGGAACCCTTTTTGTATACCAGTGTGTCCATATGGCAAAGTGAAGTGGTTGAGAAGTAGCAACCCGCTTCTGGTACACGATTTGATACACTTTTTCCAGAGGCCGACTGACGATTGGGTGTGTGAGTAAACGTACAATCTTGTGAGGTTGGTATTTGGTCATTTTAAAATCTTGACCCTCTCCAGACATTAAGGCTTCTTTCAATACCCCAAAGTTCACTTTACATTCGGCGTGCACGTCTCCCGGGACCCGGTATTCGTAGCCGTAAAAAAAATTACGGCTACGAATACCGGGTCCCGGTGTTCGTAGCCGTAATTTTTTGGACCGCCACTAGCAAAACTTAGAAACTTGTCGTTGGGGTGCTCGTCCGTCCAGGCTCCTAAACGGTCTCCTTCGATGTCAGGGTGCCGGTGACCCACGTGATCGATGTAGATGCAACTGTCCGTGTCAAAAAACAGTACACGATCTCCTAACAGTTCTACAGCTTCGCACAATTTTAAGCGAGCATGGGCTGTCACGTAAGCCGCAAAGATGACATTTCCAAATTCCTCGGCTTGTACAAAGTCCAGTTCTTCGTAATTGACTAGGATCAAACCTTCACGAAGGACCTCCACGTGTTTCATGTTTTTGGTTTTGTTGTAAATCATCTGGAAGCAGCGGAAAGGATCTGACAAATACTCCGTCTTGGGTAAACACGGTCGTTGTGCCATTTTGCCCTACAAGCAATTTAACAGCACTTTGGCAAACGATCGTCGACCTTCGTTTTCTCAACGTGGTTTAAAATGATGTCTTCCTGCTCCAAGTATTTCTCTTTGAATTTATTTTGGTCGTCGGGAGTCTGGAACCAGGAAGGATAGCCACTGGCTTCTTGTTTCAGTCTTCCATGGTACGTTGTAAAAACTGATTTTTAGTGTCACATTGAGGGTAAAAGATGGGACATACGTGAAATAAGCAACCGTTAAACTCGTACACGATCTTGGGGTTTTCTAAGTCCCAACCATGTACCGAATACTTTCCGATGGTCTTTTCGACTCCTCCGTTTCGGGCATGTTGGATCCATTTCTCTTCCTTGTCGCACAAATAATGTAGCCAGCGTAGGGCTTTGACCGAATATTGACGTTTGACAAAGTTCGTCGTTTGAGGGCTTATGACAGCCAGGGTCTTCTCGGGCATGAATCGTTTGCGGTACACTAAGGAACACGCTTTGGCAATGGTACAGGCTTGTTTCAAAGGATCGATCCCTCCGTGCTCCATGAACAATTCTCGACATTTTCCACAGCATTGTCGTAAAATGTCCACGTCGGAACCACAATACTTTAACATTTCTTCCTGAAAGTAAAAGGGGTCCGAGGCGTGAGAGTGGTACCAAGCTTAGAAAGCTTCTCGTTGTTCGGGACGCATGTTGTCGGAGTCGTAGTAGCGAGCATCAGGCAAATGGGGTAGAACGGCGTGTTGATTGGCTTCGGTATTGAAAAATTACGGACATAACCTTTGGCCATTTCTGTCATTCCAAATGTTTTAGGCATTCGACTCAAAAGTATGGCCAAGTAACTCATCGAATCTTTAAACTGTACTTGTCCCACTTGCATGGAAATGATTTTGGCACCGTTCAAAGTCATTTTAGGACGTTCGGTACTTTGTTCAGCATAGTATTTCAGAAGACACTGTCCATCGTATCCCGAGAAATTGTGAGCCATCACTGTGGCATAACAATGGGAATCTCCATAATGTTCTATGTCCTCTTGGCTCCACGTCTCGTCGATAGGGTCTAAGATCCATTGGGCAAAATCGGCCAGCGTGTTTGGTCCCCGAAAGATTTTTCACGTCCTGCAAGAATCTTGCTGCAGTGAGGGCAATGACTAAAGTTAGGCTCTTGGATGCACTTCTCGCATGCTCGATGAGCCACACAGAAATTAGGAATGTGAATACCGGTCTCTTGCATGCATTCGAAATCGAAAAATATGAAATTCCCTGTCTTCTACTGGTTGTCTTCCTCTTCTTCCTCCTGTTGGGGTTGGTATTTTTGAATGTAGCATTCGTGTTCCAAGTCCACGGTTTGGTGACAAATGTGACATCGTTTCTTTCCTGGACATAGGTGTGCCTTTGCATTATTGCTACGTATAACTTGTCCACAAGTAGGTCACAATTTCAAGAGCTGACAAGAACTTTTCTGCTCTGAACCTTGCGTCTTCAGATGTTGTTGGTAACAGGTAGGGCTGACCAAAGTGCGCTGACAAGCAGGGCAATGCACTCGTTCTTGTCCTTCGTCAAGACAGGGTTTAGAGGTCAAACATCCCTCACATTTCGATCCACAATGATTGTGTTGCTTTCAATTGTTATAGTCGTAGTCACATTTCTCACAATTATAACTGTATCTCGGAAATGCGGTGATACTGGTAATTGTATCGAAATGTTCATCGTGATGATAGACGTGAATGTATTTTCGGTCTTTGAAATTTTTGCCTCGAAACAACAGAGGTCCGCTCACTTCTTGAGGGTGTACTTACAAGATGTCTTGCAATTTTTGCATTTCAGGAATGCCACAGGGTGTCTTTGGATAGGCCAGCTTGCTGTAACAGGAGTTCTGCTTTTCTTCGTTGTTTGGCTCGGTTCGATTGTCGAATAGTTTGCAAGGCTCTTTTCCATTCTGCCGTGTCCTTCTTGTCGGCATACGTTCGTCCCAAAACGATGGCACGGGCTAAACTCATCTTGTGTTGAGGGTTGTTAATTTGGACGATGCTGCGCTTTATGCTGCGAAGGTCGTCCACCAGTAACACTTTTCTGCGTTGTCTGGTCCCTTTGGGAAGAGAAACGTGAGCCATGTACAGGTTGCTTTTCCATCGGTGATGTGAAAGTTGTCGTTGGACTGTTGTACGTGTTGAATCTTGTCGATGACTTTGGAAGGGGTCAATTCTGATGGTCTGCTAAACTCGATCGAAACAAGGGAGTTCAGACTATCGTGATAAGTAGAAAGTGTCAAGCGATCGTCTTCTTTGGCTCGACATTGCCGTTTCAGTGTGGTTAACAAAGAATCCCACACATCGATGATGAACTCTTCTGCCTTCTCCAACGGTACGTCGGACTTGAAATCTTTGAACTTCGCCGTGTACGTGTAGGCCGTGGTTCTAAATTTTCTTGAGGAGCGTATATGCTTCGCTTGAATGTGGTAGTACTTTTGAGGTGTTACTGGTGGTGGACTTTGGTTAGACGTAGACTCTCTGGGTCTGGATTCTGGTTCACTCAAGTCATCTTCGAAATTGCTGGTATGAATCTGAGCCAAAACTTCAGCTACTGTGCGAGGCGATATATCACGTTTCTGCCTCTTACTTTCTTCTCCTTTCTTCACGAAATGATGAGATCGTTTCATCTTGATTGCAAAAAGTCAAATGACTACATTTTTAAATGCCATGGTCTTCTATATATCAATGTAAGGTCAGTGTCTTCCCTATATAAAGGGCCAGTGTCTTCCCTCAAAGTATTCATTTCACTCTCAATCCTACCAGAAAGATGGAAGAGCCAACACAGATCGAACTTCTGATCAAAGCTACGCGAGGTGTCATAAGAAGCTTTTCTACAGAGAAGCCGACGGACTACTCCTCCTCCCTTCGAGGCCTACTTGTGGACCTGCCACTGTCGATGATTTAGTAGAGATCACTAGAGTTGGTATCTAAGGCGTAATAGGTGTGTGAACAGGGTTGGACTGTTTGGCTCGGAAAGGTCTTTTTCTCTTGAGTCGTATTAAAGAAGTCTGAAACATTTCTTTCAGACTCCTTATCTCTGCCAAAATGTCTAAATGTACCGTCACCATTTGACGTTCACCGACCTCCTTCTCTCCTAGACCTTGTTTCTTCTCTGCTTCTTCTTCTTCCTGTCGTTTTCTTCTTGCCTCTTCTTCTCGCTGTTGCTGTTGAATGAGAAAATCTTGTTCTGCTTCTTTCTGCTGTTGCAAAAATTTCTCCAATTCTTCTTTCTGTCTCTGTTTAAAATCCTCTACGTACGGTAAGGAAAGAGAAGGCGGTGAAGGTGCTGGTACCGGAACAAATTCTTTTGAAGAAGAGAGAAAATCCACTAAATCCCAATTAAAATCGTTCTCTTCTGGAAGTAGAACCGTGTTTGCTTTGGTAGCCGCTGCTATGCCATCACCTCTCGCCTCCACGGCCGGTTCAGCCCAATTCATCGTCTTTTTAGTTTCCGTCTTGTTCAAACTCTGTCGTATTGATTCACTGCGCACAGGCGCTAGCGCACCTATGTAGTGAATGTGACGTCACAGGCAGCTCTCTTCGGATTGGAAGACAGACTCCGCACTGTGACTGAATTTTGTAACGCGTGTTAGGATTGGTGAAAGGACTCAATCCGTTTCGATCCGCACTTCCACTATAAATAACTGCAGTTCACCTCATTCCCTTCACCTGTTCTCGTCACAAGATGTGGACTAACATAGAATCGTCTACCCTCCTATCGTCTATGCTGTTCCATCCGGATTATCCCATGTATGTCAAAGCATCATGGGCAATCACCAAGATGACTGATACAACCCTTTGGAAACGAAGGATCTATGTGGAGAGGCAAGGCTGTCTGAAGAGAGTCTTAATCTACGGCCCAGAGGTCAGACGAAGTTTGAGGAAGAAAAGAAGGTCCGTGCGATGCTCTCTATGTTAACTGAATGGTGTTAACAAAAAAAACCCCAAAGGTCCTTTTCAGGGCCACTCCATTGCCTCCAAAAGATATCTATTCTCTCTTGCTATATTTGTGCATTTGTTTGTTTGTCTATGTCTATGTCTCTATACGTGTTTCTATGTCTATGTCTCTATTGTATTTGTCCCTACCTAGAGTAGTACATATTCAGGCCAGCCCCTTGCCACACTGTTCCGCCCGATTGAGGTCAGCCACTTGCAACATTGTTGCCAATGTCCAGTACCGTGATGTAACCCCTGTTAATTTCCTATTGAGCCTAGACAGGTCCAATCCCTTGTCGCTATGTTCCATTCCCCTTAAGTCTAAACAGGCCCAATCTGCTCCGTGTTAATTTCCCGTTCTGACCCCATAGTGCAACCGACTAACTTTAACATAGAAGTCTACGTGAATCTACATCGCCCCCCCCCCTTCACTACTCCAATGTCGTTGAGTCGCTTCGAAAAGGTATATGGCAAAACGTTTTGAGACACCCCAGAGAAAAGAGAAAATGATGTTTAAGGTAAGTGCTCGTTTGAGTCTTCTTCACAGAACGTATTTTCTCGTGAACACGCGACATGGCCTGGTCGGTCACGTGGAAATAACTTTCCTGAGGATGCACGTCATGTATCTAAATTGCCTTCAGCTTAAACGGCAAGAACGCGACGATGTTTTTTTTCCGATTAGATAATGTCGATCTCGTAATCACCGAACACGTCTTGTGGGCTACTTGTAAATCATCACTTCCGTGTCCAGACCCTGCTGAAGTAAATTGATCTGCTCTGACTCGTCAGAGTTGCCGTAGTCCTTGCGGAGGTTGTGAACGACAAAAAAGAGCACGATACCGATGGCGAGTGGCACTTCGGTGTAACGGCAAAAGTCGCGATGATTGAATTTTTTGTCGTACTGCGCTGTGTAATTGAGTTAATTGCAAGAGCACTTGCGAAAGATCGCACCGATCAGCAGACCCTTGGATGCGATCGGAGACACGGCCAGACCCGATAACACCTAGGGCGATAATACTCTGCCATGAATTCCACGTGTCTCAAAAACGGACCCTTAAACTCGAGAAGCACAATATGGGGATCCGTCACGAGGTACTCGTCCGGGGAGTAACGGAAACGGAAACTCGGGATGGCGTCGTCGATGCAGATGTCCTTGCCCACGATATTACCTTCCAACCTCTCATCAGTGTAGAGTCGTAACGCAGGCTCAAACATCGATGCTCACTGGCACGGTAACGTTGTTTACACGATCTTACCTTCGGGCGAAGCTTATTTTTTAGTCACGATCAAATCGATATCGCCAAAAGGGCAGCATCCCATGACCGTAGCCAGCTCGGATCCGCCCAAGGTCGTCTCCATCAGCAGTTACCACTCCTGGAACTTCTGCCTGACGCGTTAATGAGCAATAAATTCACTGAGTTTCTTGTGCTTATGTTTATTATAATAGTCATTCTCTAATTGAAAAAATGTCTGCCTACGACGACGAAGATGTGTTTATTACCGACGTCATCGTGGCACAATACAAACATTGGACGAAGCCATCGCGACAGTGCTCAGAAACAACGTTCCTGTGACTTTAGAACTTACCGCGACGAGAGCCATAGGAGTGGGACGCAGGCAAATCTTGCTCAGACAGCGGCGAAGACCTCATCCGGAAGCAATGCCGGACATGCATGTTATCGTCGAAAATCGTAAAGATCTGGAGGATGCCATCTTGATCACGTACCATCAGCGTAACATCGACATCAGCGTGCCGTTCACGCCAACCAAAATGGTCGGCAGAGGAACAGATCTCTGGCTGATCATGGCGGCGCAGCAAATGGAACTCTACGACAATGGCACGCTCAACATCTTTTACGACAGAGATCTCCTCGTGAAACACAGTATCGGCAGCAGGCATCGAAAAGAACTCATCAAACTCGTACACTGGGCATTATTATCGATGTAGGAATCATAATTTGGGGTCTAAAAGATCTCGTAACCACGAGCAACACGGCTCACGTCATTTTTCCTCTCGATATCGCTGGCGCCAAAGTGCTATTCCTGCTGTTGTTGTTTCCTGATCGCGGCATCTTTAATCTGTAATAATATTTGGTCGCTCTGATGTTTCGGCAGCCACAGTTCTGACATGTATGTAAGCGTCCACGAACACCAACTCCACATCCTAGGCATAGCTGAGATCCTGGGGTTCCTTTTTTGATGATCGTGCTGTGCTGGGTACAGCATTCGCCTCTGCCGGTTCGATTGCATCTCTCCGTCGTGCTCTGAAACAACTACTGACATCGGTTATTTCCTAGTGATGGTATTTTCCTTATGCTATATTATTACTAAGACAAAAATTTTTTTTATCTCAAATTCGAAAAAATACAAACAATTAAAGAAATCGAAAAATGACAAGCAATTAGAGATATATCTTAAAAGTATATATTAGATAAATAAGTTGATCTTAACCATTGCCACAGTGATGAAGAGAAGGAAACGCAGAGTGTATGTTCTACTCAACCACGGACAAAATTTCATTCTACGAAATGAACTGATCCTTCGTGCGAGAGAGATTTACTTCGGGATCACCAAGCGACATGCACGCTGCTTTGGATAAGCTCATCTGGCAGATACTTGAACTGCTGCGGGAGTTAGCTGGAGTCGCTGACGACGAGAGTCATTCACGACTAGTGATGGATTTTAAACATCTCATCGACCGAGAGATCAATGCCCCACAGCGGTATGAGAAACAACTACGCGACGAGTACAATGCGCTCACGGGGAAAACCATGGCGTATCCCAAAATGAGGGCGGCATTGCTCGAACCTCAAAACGAGATCGTGAGTCGACGGAGGCGAGCTGAAATCGAAAAGCTTCCCTGGATCGACCTTCAACAGACCCTATCACTGACACCATGACAAACCGAGAAGGTGTACGGAAGTGCCGACAAAGGATTTGTTCTCGACAATCCACACGTGCTAGCGCGTGGAACGATAAACAATTGCTACAGCGACTGCTGAAACCGACCATCCATCGGGAACTTAAAACACACACGGCTATCAACCTTAGTGTGGCCTTAAATGTTCATTTCACGCGGGCAGAACAGAAAAAAACGCCAATGCCTGGATCAGATAGAAGTTGGCCATCGTTTCTCGCAATGACGATTTCAGAGTGATCGTCGACATCATCTGGTCATATATCCAGCGTCGCATCGAGGATTAACAGTAGAGTGCATCGGCATAGATATTAGCCGGAGTGAACTCTATCTCGTTTCAAACATCCAAGTACACCCCCATGCGTTGAGGTACACGCGTACAACTCCACAAAGAGGTCTGAGCGATCACAGCGTGCGCGAACGTTAAAAACAATGACGATCGCTGCTTGGTCTGGGCAGTTCTCCGCGTTACACCCAGCAGAGGATCGAGTGTCCAACTACAGGCCGTATCTAAACAGCATCAAAACAAACAATATCGTAGTTGCCAAGTGTCCCGTTTTCCCGTATTTGTCCCGTATTTTGAACCTGAATACGGGTGTACGTTTTTCTTGCTAAAATACGTTTTTAGTATATAAAAAAAATAATTAAAATTTTCCTTGCAATTTTCTATTTAGAACGGGCACTCGGATCCATTCTGATAGAAATGTATCGCATGTATATAGGAGTAGAGTTCTAAAATATGATTGGTTCGTTAGAAATCGAGGCAACCATGTCTTTAACCGCCATATTGAATTGCACAAACATTTGCCGCTATCACTGTATGTCATCTTCGTGACATTCAACTTCTAATCATGTTGCAAAAGAAAGCAGAATGTTCAGAATTTTCTCAAGGAAAGACAAGAAAACAGAACTGGAAGGAAAATTGTGCCGTCTTGTTTAGAGTTATGAAACCATCTAGTAAAGAAGAAAACTTTACGTTTTGCAAATTATTTAATGTGATTTCGCTATTGGGCATGGAGGCGCCCATGGCAAACAAGAGCATGAAAAAGCTAATAAACATCAAATTGCTGCTTCATCATCAACAACTCAGCCTGAACTTACGACGCATATAAATACTAGCGAGAACCTTGACGTAATTCGATTGAAATTCGGCTTATTAAATATATTTTACAAATGAACCTTCCTCTTTCAGTTACTAGTGTTGCTGGCGATTTATTTCGCACACGTTTTCCAGACAGTAAAATCGCAAAGTATTACTCATGTGCTGGAAAGTAGTTCAATAAGAAATTCACACTGAATTCAGCTCATCAATGAAAGGTGGTACATTGGAATCGATAATGATGGAAGAAAAAGAAACAAGGTGTGGAAAAGGCTCCTATAAACAGCCTGACTGTATTGCACTCTTGCACCTTCTAAATGGACACCCGAAGGGAACTTGGTGCCCGTTCAGAGGGCGAAAGAGTGCAATACATATATCTTTGATATTAAATAATTAAGTAAGTTACGTCGACGGCGTGGGTTGTTTCGTCGAAGTCGATCTGATCTATCCTGAACACTTGCACGACCTCCACAACTATTATCCGTTCTGCGCTGAAGAACTAACGGTAGATAATGAGATACTGTCCCCGAAGCAGTAGCGCAAAAGGTCGATTTCGGTCTTGGAGACTCCAAAGTAAAAAAGCTTGTGCCTAACTTCATGAACAAGACCAAGAACATCTTACATCATCGACTACTCGATCAGTCTCTGAAACACGAGCTGGTGTTAGACAATGTTCATCGCAAGCTCAAATTTAATCAGGCCCCATGGATGAAAAGTTACACTGACTTTAACACGCAGCTGCGCACGCTGGTCACCACGGAGTTCCACAAGGATTTCTTCAAGCTCATGAAAAACAGTGTCTTCGGCAAGACCATGGAAAACATCCGAATTGAAATGGCCAACGATGTATGTAGATGTGACACACTCGTTTCATCAGATGCTTTCGTCGACATGAAAATCTTTGACGAACACCTGGTAGCCGTCGAATCCAGAAAACCCCATCTGAAACTCGATAACCCTGTGTGTGTTAAAGCAGCCATACTCGAACTTTCTAAAATGCTCATGTTGGATTTCCATTATGACATCATCAAGTCGTGGTATGGTGATTGCGCTCATCTGCTCATGACCGACACCGATTCGCTCGTCTACGACATTGAGACGGAGGATCTTTATCACGATATATTTAACATCAAAAAAACTTTTCGATCTCAACGATTACCCGCGACATAGTCCGTTTTCCTGCGCAGACAATAAAAAGGTCCTAGGAAAGTTCAAAGATGAATGTAACGATGGGCCTATTGCAGAGTTTATCGGTCTGCGCTCCAAAATATACTGTATCAAGATGGACACGGACGCGGTGGAGAAAAAGGATCAAGGCTTTAAAAAGGCTGTCCTCAGTAAAATTGCCACAATCGAGCATTACAGGGAGGCCCTGGCTGGTGGTCTCCGCTATTACACGATGAGAACTTTCAAATCACACCAACAGAGGATTTCCACGTTGCTGGTCAACAAAGAGAGCTTATGCACCTTCGACGATAAACGATACTGCTCCGATGGCGTTTTAATGTTGGCGACATAAAAACATCAGGCCGCGGTCAGTTCCTGTGATGTAAACATGCATCACCCCATCGTTGATGTTAATTCACTATCACCACCACGAGGTCTAGAACCACCATGGTACAAAACCCACATCGATCTCATCACCCAGTGGTCCAGAATCCCATGGTTTTCTCATTAAAATACGTTTGGTATAGAACCCATGTTTTTTTCTGCATAAAAAGTGATCCAGAACCTCTATTATACCATATAAGGTCCAAATCACACATTCTGCTGCATAACGATCACTGTCAAGAAAAAGTGGTCCAGAACCCCTATTTTGTATACTACTATTGAAGTGTTGAGTAAATATTAAGCCGTAAGTTTCCTCCACCCCTCCTTCTTTTCTACACTCCCCTTCTTTAGGTGACAAAGGGTGAAGTCCCCCTTACGATAAATCCTGGCAGCATCTCTCCTTAAATTGTACATGGGAAACAAATGGAATATCTCTTTTTATGCAGAGATATTTGCCCAATGAATGAAGGTGTTGATGGACTAAATAAAATTACCACATAATCAGCAAGGGGGGCAGATTACAAACTGCGCAAGTTTATCTCCTAGTGTAACATTTTAAAAGAAAAGCATAGAATAGGACTGGGTGTTGTCAATAGTTTTCCTTCTTCATTAACAAGTACAAGTACCTGTGGTCGCGGCAGTCTGCAGGATGTACAGTGTGATAGATTTTGTTGGTATTCATCCTCATTCCACTGCACGGATTTGTTCTAGATGAGATTTTCTTTTCACGAGGAAATTGATTTATTTCTTCTGTTTTGAAGATAACATCGTAATGTCTTCCAAGTTTAAGTAAGACATGAAACTGGCAATAAGATGTTTTCAAAGTATTCATGCCGTGCCTGGTGGCTAAAGTGAATTAAATGGAGTCACCATTAAATAGTCTGAAACGTTGAATAAAACTCACTGACAACCAGTCGTCTGTTTGAATGTATTTTTTGTTTTCTTGTCATCGATGAGAATTGCATATAAATATATGATAACTATATCTCTGTCTGTAATCTGCACACTGGAAATACAGCCAATATGTCAACATACATAAGGGGCACCACCTATCTTCCAAAGATGGAAAGACCATCAAGGTCATACGTGTATCGATATGAATCGTATCGCAGGCTGTGTATCGTGAATTGTATCGATACGCGGTACAGGTGTATCGTTTCACCCTTAATTATTATAGTCAAAATAATGAGCACTTTCTATTTGCACTGGATAGTCAATACAAATATTTTTCCTCTCGAATAATATCTAAGTACAACATAAAACACGTTTGCACATTTACGACAGGAACACAATAAGCATGAATGACTCCAAAAATCGGAATGAATCTGAATGCTTAATTTTCTCCTTATATACAGGGTATACTGCGACTGTATCTCGCAACAGATCCCACGTGAGAGCATACTCTACTCATTTTGCGTCGAATTAGGCCTATTCACGTGACCTAGCGTAACCAATGGGAAGTTACATAATTATTCTCGATACTTGGAAATCCCGTCAGTCACTGAGAAATTACGCCATACGCGCCACTTTAAGTCGTATTATTTCGATTATTATTATTAATTGTCAGCACATACGTAAACATCTATTTATAGATCCTATGGAATTTGCTTTCTTAACAGAGCCAGGTCACGTACACATATTTATAACAAAAGATATTCTATACAGTTTACAACCATGAATAAAAATTACGAAAATTAAAAAAAAATATCATCTGTCAGGAGTTACAAAAAATATAGATATACATCACAATTCTTTCCAATCATAATTATTAATATTATAATTTATCAAATTAATTTCATCATGATGGTGGGATCCCCCTCAGTGTTTTTTTTTTCGCTGTTTGATGTGGAGGGTAGGGTCCTTGGAAAAAATATTTCCCTGTTTCAGTTTTGTGTTTTTTTTTACCTGTATCTTGGCAACCTTGAACAACTTAGCCCCGGATTATTTTTGGGAGAGGATCCGTCCTTTTGTTAATCGGACCGTTTTATGAATAATAACATAAATTTTATCTATGAATGTTAGAGGTCTGCAAGGTTCAGTACTTACACGAAGGGACATTCTCCAATGTGTAAAACAAAAGAATGTATCTATTGTATGCATGCAAGAAACTCACAGTACAAAGACAAATGAAAAATATTTGGCTGCTGAATGAAGGCACAAATGTATATTTCGCCACTGTACTAGCAATAGTGCTGGGGTCTAAATATTCTTTAGAAATAGTTTTGAATTTGTGATCCATAGAGAAAGATGTGACAGTCGAGGGAGATTTATTATGTTAGATATTACAATTAACGGAAATAGAGTAACCCTCGTAAATTTAAATGGGCATAACGATGATAACCCAAGCATTTTTATAAATCTAAAGGAAGAAATGTTAGTATTTGAGAACTCATCAGTTATAATATGTGGAGACTGGAATACTGTTTAAGACCTAGATTTGGATACTTATAATATTTTACATGACGAACACCAACAGTCTAAAGCAGCAATCCAAGACCTAAAAAACGAACTGGAATTAATTGACCCCTGGAGAAATTCCAATCATGACTTAAAGATGTATACATGGAATAAACATCTCCTTTGAAGTAGAGAAGATTATATTACTTTCTTGTATCTGATGATATTTATATGAATACAGCTGATGCACTTATCTTACCAGGGTATAGGACTGATCATTCAGCTGTTGTTTTGAGTGTGGCTTTTTCAAAGTGTCCAAGGGAAAAGGATATTGGAAATGTAATGCTCAATTGTCGAGGGATAATAATTATATTGACTTGGTCAAAAAGCGTATAGCTGCCACTTTAAAATGATTACGAAGGGGGAAAACAAAGACGGCTCTCTTTACGTTTCTCTTTTCTGTAATCAAATATTCTTTGAAATTTTCAAAATGAAAATAAGATTCGAAACTATAAATTATTATATTAAGGAAACAAAAGAGAAACGGATAAATTAAAGAAAATTGAACAGGAAATATTAGAAAGTCACAAGGGATTGTCGGATTACATAGATGGGGACGCTCTGGAAAATTTAGAAAAAAAGAAAGCATAACTAGAGAAATCTGGGACAAAATACATAGAAGGTGTTATATTAAGATCAAAAGCTCGATGGCATGAGTTGGGAGAAAAAAAGCACCAAATACTTTTTAAATCTTGATAAAAAGAAGCTATGTCAATAAGACAATAAAGGAAATAATTTTAGATGATGGGACAAATATAACGGACCAAATAGATATCTTAGAAGTCCAAAAACAGTTCTACTCGGAATTATACAAAAGTAAAACTGATCAGCTTGATGTTAATGATATTCAAGAAACTCAAAATAGATTTTTAATCAAAATATTAAATTAAGTCAAGAGGAAAGAGAATCATGCGAGGGTCTACTTACAAATTAATGAATACAGCATGTCTCTAAAAAGGATGGAAAATGGGAAAAGTCCTGGCTCAGATGGATTTACGGCAGAGTTCAATAAATTCTTTTGGAAGGCTATTGGGGGATTTCTATACAGATCAATAAATTATGGATATACTATAGGAAAACTTTCAGATGTTCAGACTCAAGGAGTCATCACATGTCTACCAAAAGAAGACAAAGATAGAAGATGTTTAAAAAAAAATTGGAATAAGATAGCTTTGAGTGTTATTGCAGCTAGGATTACAAAAAGTTCTTCCATCAATAATCAGTGATACTCAAATAGGATGCATGAAAGGTAGATTCATTGGAGAAAATACCAGGCTATTATATGATATCACAGACCAACTAGAGAATGAAAATAGATACGGTTTATTATTGTTAATAGACATCGAAAAAGCCTTGGACTCAATTAACTGGATCTTCGTGGAAAAAGCTTCACAATATTTTAACTTTGGTGATTCTGTTTGTAAGTGGTTTAAGCTGCATTGTAATAACTCTAAAACGTTGTGTTATAAATAATGGAAATATGTCATCATTTTTTAGACTTGAAACAGGATGTCGTCAAGGGGATCCTTTTGCGCCTTATCTGTTTATTATCGGTTTTGCGATTTGAGCTATAAATTTAAAGCAAAATGCGGATGTACGAGGACTCGTCTTTGATGTCAGTGAGTATAAATTAGGTCAGTATGCTGATGACGCTTTTATTCTTATCGACGGATCTCAGCCTTCTCTTAAAGCAACTATGAATATCTTGCAAGACTTTTTTCTATTATCTGGTTGTGTAATTTGGATTTTTAACGTAGCTTTAACAATTTTTCAGTCATATCGCTACGATGTCTGCAGTGTGGCAGTTTATAGTGATGTCTAGCAGTGGGGCATCATGCCGCAGGCATGTAGCATACTGTCCCACCCAGACACATTATCCTGACACCAGGCTGACCAGTCCTAACACTAACCTCTTAATGCTGAGCGCCAAGCGAGGCAGCTGTTAGTACCACTGTTGTAAGTCTTTGGTATGACTCGGCCGGGGATCGAACCCACGACCTCCTGCATCCGAGGTGGACGCTCTAACCACTAGGCCACCGGAGCGGTCTCTATATTATCTGGACTTAAATGTAACATAACAAATACAAATGCTGTTTGGATTGGAAACAAGAAATTTCCAATGAAAAAATGTGTCCCGATATGGAACTAAACTGTTCTTCTTCCAACTTTACACTCCTTGGCATCGATTTTGCTCTAGACGTACAACAAATGGTGGAATCTAATTATAGGAAAAACTAATAAAGGCATAAAGAATACTGGCAAGCTGGAGTCAGGGACATCTTTCATTAGTAGGTAAAGTAATTGTTGTAAAAACTTTTCTCTGCCCATATTCATACATCTTTTTCAGCAGCTCCAATTTCCTCAGCAAAAATTAAAGCAGAACTAAATAGCACCTTATTTAAGTTTTGTATGGGGTGAAAAAGTAGAAAGAATTAAACGTGATATACTAGTATCCCCGGAGAATGAAGGAGGATTAAATATGATACACATTTACTCATTCATTATGTATATTAAGATGAGTTAAAAGATTACTGGAAAACGAGGATGGAGCATGGCAGAACCTAGTCAATACAGCTGTACTTAGAAATATGAAGGATATTTGGAATTTAGGGAGGAGAAAATTAGAAGAAATTGGTACACTCATTAAAAACAGTTTTTGGAGAGATGTAATTTTGGCAGTATCGAATTGGAAAGAGGATCCTCAAAATCCAAATGAGTATTTACCCTTGAGCTTTTTAAAATAATTTTGTTCCACCTAGAAAGTTCCATCAATATAAATCCTAGAAAGATGTCGGCATTGAAATTCTCCATGATTTAGTTGATGATCGCAGTAATTTAATACCTTTTGAAATGATAAAAAAACCGAATGCGACAATTTTTAAAAATACTTTTCATTAATATCCAAAATTCCAAAATCTTGGAAAGACGCAATCAAAAACCATTTGGCTCACAACATGTTTGATAATAACAGCAGGATAAAATAATTAACTTGCAGAAACAAAACTCACTGAAGTTTGTTTACATAGATATTTTAAAAAGGCAAAGAGGCAACACACTGCCAAGCAAGAAATGTGGATGGAATTGTTAAATAAAAATATAAGTAATGAGTAGTGGTCTAAGATTTATAGCCGGTCGAAACTTGGTGCTAAGGATACAAAGTTGATCTCTCTTAATTTTAAATTAATTCTTAGAATAATTGTTACTAATAACTTTTTGAAAAGAATTAACATATTAGATGACGACAAATGCTCTTTCAGTATTCAACATCTATTCTACGACTGCAATTCAATGTTTTCGTACTCTTTTACTAAACCTTTTGCACCTTGTTGTCCAAATATTGTACAATTGTCCAAAAAAGAAATATGTTTAGGAAGTGAAGAATTTGGCATTTTGTGTAATCCAGTGCTTATTTTGGCTAAATATTATATTTACACTTGCAGATTCGACATGCAAAATCCTTCCATTTATGTTTTCAAGTAAATAGTTGAGGCGCATAAGAACTTTGAAAAATATACTGCTAAGTTAAACAAAAAGGAGGACCAATTTCTTCAAAAATGGGCCTCAACCATGAACATGGAACTTGTGTAGTGCGGTAAACTGGAACTAATATTTTAATATTGCGAAGTCTATGTCACCTATACACTTCATACTTGCGTCAATCTAATTTGTGTCACAAGAGATTGCGTGCAATATGCACGTGTGCATGCGCGCGAGTGTGTGTCATTTCTATTTTCGTGCATTATATTTATTGTCCCTAGATTAAGTGATAACCAGAAATGTTTTAATTGTAAGGTGACCTTCGGATGCTGTTCCCCTACCCAGCGGTCAACCTCTTACGAGGATAATTTTTACAAAAAAAAAAAAGAGAAAAAAAGATCAATAAAATTAAAAAAAAAATTCTCAAAGGAAGCAAATAAGACCTGAGCATCAACAATATTTTTGATTCAAGATATAAGAAAATAAAAATGCTCAAAACAAATGTATAAACTAAGCATGACAAAATCATTTATCTACTGTTGTAAAATCACGAGACAGTAATTACATACCTATATAGTCATTTTATATAGTCATCTATATATCTCACTTCTAATCCAGCTGGGTCTATGCTGATGTAACGTGGACAAAATGAACCCCGTAGGAAAATGACCTCCTGTCTTTTTTCTACGGAAAATAACGATCCCCCTGACTCGTGGAAAAACGACCCCATCCATAGAAAAGTGACCCACTTTGGGGAGGGGGGAGGGAGGGGTAATTTTTCTAAAGCTCACTTAGTTACAGGAAAGTACACTGAACAAGGAATTAAAGTACTGTAACGGCGGGTAGAAGAGTTAGTTAGATCTCTAGCCTCACGATCTAGTTAGAATTTATCAAATACTACAGCGGATTTCCTTCAGAAGTCTGAAACGTCGTGTATGGCAGCGTCTTTTCTTTAGAAGTCTGAAAGATCGTATAAGGCTGACTCTTTGGCAACATCAAACAAAATCTAACTACAAATACTGGAGACCCATCGTGCGACCTCATTTTTAACATGGATCCCACAGAATATTATGCTGTTAGGAACTTTGTCCTAGGGTTGGTTTCCACTCCTTGGATCCCAGTCAGTTGTTGTCGCGAAGTGACTTTGCCAGAGTCAGGACTTAATAGTCCCAAGGGGGGAGGGGGTGCAGTACTATCCTAAGTTCCAGGTAAGGGAGGATAGAAACCAGGCCCACTGCCAGCCCAGGCAAAGGGAAAGGAGTATAACCTCACCAAGCCTATCTAGGGATAATAAAACTCAAGAATCTGATGAACAAAACGTAGAGCAACACTGACCAATCGATTTATATGCTATTTATTATTTTCAAAACACAAAAACATATAACACTTACAGGGAGGACAGGCGAAACCCACACCAAAACACATCTTTCGGAAAAACAGGGTGTCATCTCTAAGTCCTAACCAGCCATATATGCTGGGACGGGGCTAAGAGGTGTCAACAAAGTTAGGAACTTTGTCGTACACAAAGTATATTCAGAATCCATTATTAAACCGAAAGGCAAGAAGAGAAATTTCAGAAGAAAGTGAATAGATTTCAATTTCAAATGATGACATTCTATATTTTCGTTCTCTACAGGTACTTAGGATTGACGAAGTTGAGAAAATTGTACAGAGTATTCATTGCGTTGAGACTGGTGGGCACTTAGGAGTCAACAAAACGTCAGTCCTTTTCAATTTATATGCTCAAAAATTAAGTGTTTGTGTGTATTGATTATGTCATGTCCGACCGTCCGTGCGCCGATCTCGTTTCGTGTTGGATATGTAGCTATGAAACAGTTCAAAAGAGTCGTAATAAAACATTTAGAATATCATGACCATGCTACATTATTAGTCTTTTTGAGGAAAACATGACGATGAATTTCAAGCAGATACACTATTTAAGCCCGCGGTTATGTAAACTGAATAAGAGATAAACTAATTTAGAAAAGCGTCAGTATTAAATAATTCATGTATACAATTACTTGTAAAAATATGCTCGTTCCATCGCATATTATTTCAAGAATGTGTTATTATTGCAGGGGGTGTGGTGGTTGGGGTTTATCGTCATTCTTAACAATGAATTGGTCATATATGGCGGCCAGTATGAATGGTGGGGATGAACCCGGATATATCCGGGAAGAACCACCGACCCAACGTAAGCTACAGGCAAGCTTTCTGACATTATTGGATAAATATTGTTAGAATAGACTAAATCACCGGTCACTGATTATAGATTTTAGCCAAAAAGGTCCCAAGTTTGAATCCTCGTCGGGGTAACATTTATTCATAATTTAACTAAATTGTTTAAATCTGGAATATATTTAGTTTATTTATATTTTTCAATGTTTGAATGGCGTTTTGCAACCCTTAAGCAGCTCAATTCATAGGGTCAATGGAATAGGGAATGGAAATGAAATGAGCAAAACGTGACAATGATGGAGATGAAGATGATTACTGGAAATGACCATCAGGCTTTATAATCTCAGAGAGAGAGAGAGTATCCAACTTTCTGCTACACAACACTTCTACACTGTTGCGCATTTTTACCTTTATGGTGATTAATATGTGATTAATATGTATTCAAATTGACTGTCACAATGCAACGATGAGACTTAGAACTGGAATGATTCAATGTAGAATGTTGGCGTGTTTAATGAAAATATGCACATGGAATTTGAAGATATGAAACGGTAGAATTCCATTATCAAGCGTATCAAATTTACAAAGAATTGTAGGCAGTTGTAAAGATGCAATCTTGAATGTATATCTTGCACACACAAAAGATGCAGAATAGAAATATACAGCATATACTAACAGAAAATACATGCATAGATTTACGGCGGTAATCCCCTACTATATTTGAGTGATCACTTTCCAAAAGGCCTGCTACGGTTGTGTCAAGCCACAATTCTGCTGTGGGAGAGTCGATTTCGCTAATTTGCATAGGTACATGTGTAGTAAAGTAACCCAATTGTCTTAAGTACATCTACGAGACGTGCTGCAGAAGCTATATTGTTACACATCATTGCATTGAATGAGAATGTTGACGCTAACTTAAATAAAGTTTTTGATCAGCCGCAACGTTTATTTAAAGATGGACTTTTTACTCCAGATATAAAATGGAAAACATGATTGTTTCATTTGTCGGAATAGTATTCAAGTGTGATTCATTTTTGAAGAGAACAATTCAGGAGACAAACGTATCTCGTGGTCAGACTGTATCAGATACAGTTCTGACAGGGCTAACGTTATTTTTATAAAGCTATTTAAGAGCTGAGAATTGTTGTTTAAAAAGAACATACCAACCCACCCACCCCCATATTAAAATCGTAGGTTGCTATGCAACATTTGGTCAATGATTTACCTTCCTTCAGGCAGAAACCTAAGCTGTATTTGCTCGTGCATGTGCTAATGATTTTTTTTGAAAACAACTCTTGACATAATCAGCTCAGCTATGCAAATGAAGATTGTGTTTATAGATCACGTGGCCTAGCTGTAATTAAGTCCATTTCAAAAATATTTTCATTGGATTACATGTCCTGACTTGGGTAAGTACACTGTATAATATTCCTTTATTTTAGAAAGGGCTGGGGGTGGGGTTGGACTTTTTTTTTCCTGATCAGGTTTAACTTTCTTAGGTGGATTGTTTTGCACATTGTTTAATACCAAAACAATCAAATATATAATTTTTCTAATGCTTAACATTTATAGAGTAATTATGGTCAGCAATGTGTTATTTCCTTGTTGTGTTTTGAAACTTTATGCTTCAGATATGATCACTTCGGTCTCTATCACCGTGCTTAATGGTGATGACCCGTCATGACTTTACATCCCACTAATTTCATTCAGAAACCGAATATTTTGTATTTTAATTGACTTGTGTGTACCTTACTTTAGTTTTAAATTATACATGTTCTGGGAGAAGTTTAGGTAATTCATTTAAATCTCCATTACTGTAGTAATATCACAGGAGTCTGACGTTTTATGAATAAAGTTCGATGAAATCTCTGACAACACGAAATCACCTTATCGGTACTATAAATTAATATAAGCACATATGGATGGTCACCTTGACCTTTTACTAATTTATTGCATAATATGAGAAGGCTGGTAATATATTTTCATCTTAAAGTGAAAAGAGATAAATGATGACAGTAAAATTAATTTTTTTTTTTATTAGCGTATTTTTTCCTGATTTCCTTAAATGAAGCTCAAATACTTAAATATTGTCTGAAATGCCCATTGCTTTATTAGTGAACATGAACTTGCAATCGAATTTAACATTCACTGATGCAATCTTTGACAAGCAGAACTCAACACATTGTTTACATTGAATTACTGTTAGGTCTCACTGGATAGATTCGTATTTTGACCCCCCCCCCCCAATTTTTAAGGTAGAAGGCATGAGCCTAATTATGACAATCCCAGCATTTATAAATTAACACATAAGCTAAATCTGTAATGTGGTTTATATTTACTTTGAGTTAGGCTTGGAAATGGGTTGGCTTGTTGGTGACTATCTGTCACTGTTAGACTAGCATTGGAGATCAAATGCGTAACTTGGGCTGCAAATGAGCAGCCGCTTTGGCTTACGTTTTTACATGTGGCCATAGAACAAAATTAATTTTACTATATATTCTCTACATTTGTTTCTCAGTACTGAACATTCCACTGTGTGACAATCAATACAAATCATATGTTAATCTAAAATACCTTCAAAGACGACTTCACGGTGAAGTTCTTGTCAAAGGTTCACCGGCATTTTTTTGAAAGGCTTGACTGTCAACAAACCCACTTGCAATGGAACACAGATTTCACTTCCGGATCATAACCAAGACCTTATTACTCACTGTACACTGTTGCCGAAACACACACAGACAACCACACCATAAGCTCATTTTCTAAAGAATAAACAATTGCCTTTAAATCTATACCAAGAATGCCTCAATCTAACTCTTTTATCACCACAAAATGGAGACAGGAAAAAAGGCTCAAAAAATAGACTGGGACTGAGTACTGAACCGGAACTATTAATTGTGACCTGTTTCCATGCGTCTGCTACAGGTGGCAAGGTACAGATTCGTAAAATGGCCCCTGGCAAATTTCTTAACTTAAGGCTATGGTGTGACTTTTTCAGCTTTTATTGTTTACTAATTAAAGAGATGGATATATTTGTGAACTAGATGTTTCAGGCTTGTGTTGTTCTTGAAATTGATGTCAGGCATGTACACCTTCCATAGTTACTCTGCAGTATGTTGATAGTGAAATACCAATAGTTGGCTAGGAAGAAGAGCTAGCCTCCCATAGCCGTAAACACATGGGTTTGGGGCAAGTAGAATATCTCAAAAACAGCTTGGATGACAACTATTTTCAATTGCATCAGCCTGTTTAGTACACATTGTTTTGCAGAATTGTCATCTAGGAAAAGGCCTTGTGTTTGCACTGTGAGCATCACATGGTGTCAAAAGTGACCTTCGGACATGAAAATTGGAGGTATAAATTTGGGGTTGGGGTGCATAAACTTCTTCTGCTATGAACTGCCATTGACTTCTCTGGTCAAGTGGATACTATTATTATGCTTTGTTTTGATATATGTATCTAAAGATATGAACCTTTTTGACCTCACTTGTGTATTTGATTTTTTATGATTTTTTATACCATGTCACTGATTGCAGCATTAAATTTGTAAATAAAAACTGGCCCCTGCCCCCTTAAGGAAAACTGATAATTTTTTTATGGTGCAGTCAGCCACATCTATTATACTTTTCTGTTTCTTTGTGTGTATTGAAATAACTTTTATGCATTAGCTTTATTATATTTCCTTCCTTTTTCCATATATCACTTAGTGTTTTATGTAATGCTCATTAGAGAGGGAGGTAACTGTTTTGTACCCCAATGTGAGAACTGTTTACATCATGACAAAGTAGCATATTTTGGACTTAACTTACTAAATATGGGAACAAAATGGTGAGTATAATGTATTGTCTTGCTCTTTCTATAGTTCTCAAGGTTTCCACCCCTATTTTTATGAATATTATTTACATTTTCATACAGACACACAGAAACAATTGTGTAGCATGTCAACATGCATTCTTAAAAGTAATTTAACTCCAGAGAAGCAGATAGACTTCAGAGGAATCATACATAAACTTACTGTTGTGAATGTTGAATGTCACCAGTGGAACGGTCTTAGAAATAGTGATGCATATGGCATATTGCTTGCTATATTTTGGTGAGAAGAATGAAAGTTCTAGCACACCGACATAGTTTCTACCTTTATGGCCATATTTTGAAGTGGACATAAGAGATTCATATCTCACACATGGGTGATAATAGGAAATATTTCAGTGTTTTGTATATATCTTGAAATTTCCAGGTTCAGTTAACAAAGGGGGAAAAGCTTAAAATTATGTGGCAGTTTCATGCATTTGACAATACACATACAGTTTCTCCTCTGAAATTCTTGTGTTTTCACTGAATGTTAAAACTACATCAATATCACTTGTTTCTTTTCTTTTTGCAGGTCTCAGTTTGCATGTTAAAAGATTAGGATTAATCGGCTAGTCATGCTAAAAGAAACAATAGCTTGAATCTCATGCAGATACTCATTCTGATCTAAGTGCACAAGAGAGTGACTTTGACGGAAAGATCTAGCTTCCGCAGGAGTTGTTTTATGGTACGTGCTTATTAGAAGCTAAGCAGGTGAAATGCTTTTTAACTGTAGCTGAATTTTCCACTGTAAATATTTGTTCTATACCTTATCTTATTATTTACTATGATTTTGTAAACTTCAGAAATCATTAAAGTCAGTTGTAAGTGAATTGGTGTCTGAGAAGAAATTTCTGTTAAATTTTATTGAGTAATTGTATATGTATGGTCAATTTGAGTTTCTATGTATCAATGAATTTATTTGATATGTCACTTTGTAAGTTTAACAGGGTCCCACACATCAGTATAACAATATTGCAGCATGGTCTAATCTTAATTGATTCAACTTTGATCTCTCCAGATTAGCTAGACTGTTGTTGTGATTACCCCCCCCCCCAACACACACCCACACAACATTGATGCTGCTATCAGCATCTCCAGAATGATAATGAAAGGTTAGGAACTGCTTGTTTTATATCAGTCTAAAAGTACTTCTAAAGCACATTATTTACTTAAATGTGTGATTTCTTTAAGTTTGCTAGAAGAGTTTATAGAAACTTTTCACTTCAGTCACTGACATCTGACATAGCATTTCTGTCATTCACTCCTAAAATTTATAACTTCCAAATCTGTTCTTGACATTCATGAAACATTGTAGAGGAATTTTTATTCTGTCCTGATGCTATTGTGGTAAACAAAGACCAAAAGCATTGTAGGTTGCAAACGCTTTGAAATCTTTCAAGAAGTGCAGTCAGTCATATCTCACAATGGAAATAATGCAGTGCTTTTTGCCGCAAAGTAGTCACTTTTCTAAAAGACTAATACCATTTTTAGTTTTGCGCACAAAATGTTTTCCTTTATACCATTGTACTAGATAATGTCTAAATATGTGATATGTACACAATTTTTAACATAAACCATTTTCAGCCAAATTCTTAAGGTGGCAGGGTACAGTTTTGTAAATTGGCCCCTGGCAAATTTCTTAACTTAAGGCTATGGTGTGACTTTTTCAGCTTTTATTGTTTACTAATTAAAGAGATGGATATATTTGTGAACTAGATGTTTCAGGCTTGTGTTGTTCTTGAAATTGATGTCAGGCATGTACACCTTCCATAGTTACTCTGCAGTATGTTGATAGCGAAATACCAATAGTTGGCTGGGAAGAAG
Source organism: Megalonaias nervosa (assembly GCA_016617855.1). Taxonomy (NCBI): domain Eukaryota; kingdom Metazoa; phylum Mollusca; class Bivalvia; order Unionida; family Unionidae; genus Megalonaias; species Megalonaias nervosa. The sequence goes on from JAECUM010001394.1 coordinate 35,952, forward strand.
AGCTAGCCTCCCATAGCCGTAAACACATGGGTTTGGGGCAGGTAGAATATCTCAAAAACGGCTTGGATGACAACTATTTTCAATTGCATCAGCCTGTTTAGTACACATTGTTTTGCAGAATTGTCATCTAGGAAAAGGCCTTGTGTTTGTACTGTGAGCATCACATGGTGTCAAAAATGACCTTCGGACATGAAAATTGCAGATATAAATTTGGGGTTGGGGTGCATAAACTTCTTCTGCTATGAACTGCCATTGACTTCTCTGGTCAAGTGGATACTATTATTATGCTTTGTTTTGATATAGGTATCTAAAATATGGACCTTTTTGACCTGACTTGTGTATTTGATTTTTTATGATTTTTTTTATACCATGTCACTGATTGCAGCATTAAATTTGTACATAAAGGTGACCCCTACCCCCTTAAGGAAAACTGATAATTTTTTATGGTGCAGTCAGCCACATTTATTATACTTTTCTGTTTCTTTGTGTGTATTTAAATAATTTTTATTCATTAGCTTCATTATATTTCCTTCCTTTTTCCATTTATCACTTAGTGTTGTATGTAATGCTCATTGGAGAGGGAGGTAACTGTTTTGTACCCCAATGTGAGAACTGTTTACATCATGACAAAGTAGCATATTTTGGACTTAACTTACTAAATATGGGAACAAAATGGTGACCATAATGTATTGTCATGCTCTTTCTATAGTTGTGAAGGTTTGCACCCCTATTTGTATGAATATTATTCACATTTTAATACAGACACAAGAAACAATTGTGTAGCATGTCAACATGCATTCTTAAAAGTAATTTAACTCCAGAGAAGCAGATAGACTTCAGAGGAATCATACATAAACTTACTGTTGTGAATGTTGAATGTCACCAGTGGAATGGTCTTAGAAATAATGATGCAGATGGCATATTGCTTGCTATATTTTGGTGAGAAGAATGAAAGTTCTAGCACGCCGACATAGTTTCTACCTTTATGACCACATTGTGAAGTTGACATAAGAGATTCATATCTCACACATGGGTGATAATAGGAAATGTTTCAGTGTTTTGTATATATCTTGAAATTTCTAGGTTCAGTTAACAAAGGGGGAAAGCTTAAAATTAAGTGGCAGTTTCATGCATTTGACAATACACATACAGTTTCTCCTCTGAAATTCTTGTGTTTTCACTGAATGTTAACACTACATCAATATCACTTGTTTCTTTTCTTTTTGCAGGTCTGAGTTTGCATAGTAAAAGATTAGGATTTATTTTTTAGTCATGCTGAAAGAAACAATAGCTTGAATCTCATGCAGATACTCATTCTGATCTAAGTGCACAAGAGAGTGACTTTGACGGAAAGATCTAGCTTCCACAGGAGTTGTTTTATGGTACGTGCTTATTAGAAGCCATGCAGGTGAAATGCTTTCTAACTTGAACTGAATTTTCCACTGTAGATATTTGTTCCATACCTTATCTTATTATTTACTATGATTTTGTAAACTTCAGAAATTATTAAAGTCAGTTGTAAGTAAATTGGTGTCGGAGAAGAAAATTCTCTGTTAAATTTTATTGAGTAGTTGTATATGTATGGTCAATTTCAGTGGCTATGTATCAATGAATTTATTTGATATGTCACTTTGTAAGTTTAACAGGGTCCTACACATCAGTATAACAATATTCCAGCATGGTCTAATGTTAATTGATTCAACTTTGATCTCTCCAGATTAGCTAGACTGTTGTTGTGATTACCCCCCCCCCCAACACACACCCACACAACATTGATGCTGCTATCAGCATCTCCAGAATGATAATGAAAGGTTAGGAACTGCTTGTTTTATATCAGTCTAAAAGTACTTCTAAAGCACATTATTTACCTAAATGTATGATTTCTTTAAGTTTGCTAGAAGAGTTTATAGAAACTTTTCAATTCTGTCACTGACATCTGACATAGCATTTCTGTCATTCACTCCTAAAATTTATAACTTCCAAATCTGTTCTTGACATTCATGAAACATTGTAGAGGAATTTTTATTCTGTCCTGATGCTATTGTGGTAAACAAAGACCAAAAACATTGTAGGTTGCAAACGATTTGAAATCTTTCAAGAAATGCAGTCAGTCATAACTCACAATGTAAATAATGCAAGTGCTTTTGCCGCAAAGTAGTCACTTTTCTAAAAGACTAATACCATTTTTAGTTTTGCGCACAAAAGGTTTTCCTTTATACCATTGTACTAGATAATGTCTAAATATGTGATATGTACACAATTTTTGACATAAACCATTTTCAGCCAAATTCTTAAGGTGGCAGGGTACAGTTTCGTAAATTGGCCCCTGGCAAATTTCTTAACTTAAGGCTATGGTGTGACTTTTTCAGCTTTTATTGTTTACTAATTAAAGATATGGATATATTTGTGAACTAGATGTTTCAGGCTTGTGTTGTTCTTGAAATTGATGTCAGGCATGTACACCTTCCATAGTTATTCTGCAGTATGTTGATAGTAAAATACCAATACTTGGCTCGGAAGAAGAGTTAGCCTCCCATAGCCGTAAACACATGGGTTTGGGGCAAGTAGAATATCTCAAAAACAGCTAGGATGACAACTATTTTCAATTGCATCAGCCTGTTTAGTACACATTGTTTTGCAGAATTGTCATCTAGGAAAAGGCCTTATGTTTGCACTGTGAGCATCACATGCTGTCAAAAATGACCTTCGGACATGAAAATTGCAGGTATAAATTTGGGGTTGGGGTACATAAACTTCTTCTGCTATGAACTGCCATTGACTTCTCTGGTCAAGTAGATAATATTATTATGCTCTGTTTTGATATAGGTATCTAAAAATATGGACCTTTTTGACCTCACTTGTGTATTTGATTTTTTATGATTTTTTATACTATGTCACTGATTGTAGCATTAAATTTGTACATAAAAACTGGCCCCTGCCCCCCATATCAGTATAGTAGTATACATAATTTGAGGTTCCTTTCTCAGAGACGCCCCTACCCCCCAAAACGTTATACGTTAACATTTTTGTCAGCAGCTTTTTTTAGCTCAAAATGATGACTTTCATATGATAAGACTTTTCTAACATATTTCTGACAAAATTTGTTCTGTTGGGGTAGGGGGTCTCTGAGATAGGAACAACTTATGTATACTACTATTACCTATAGACAATATTTCATATTAAACAAATGAAATATTATATATAATGTATCACTATAAGTCAATCCGACATGTTGGATTTGATCTGACAAATAAATTTTGTAAGAGATTTAATTCGATTAGAGCAGCCTCAAGTTATACTGGTATAGAAACTAAAATAATAAGCGATTGTATTAAAAAAGTTGGATATCATATATCACCAAAATATGGGTCAGTATGGTTATTCGCGACTGAAAATGATATGAGAATAGCGGGTTGGGCAGATGATGTGATGACATTTATTGACAATATGGTTGATATTTTAGATGATGTGATGACATTTATTGACAATATGGTTGATATTTTAGATGATGTGATGACATTTATTGACAATATGGTTGATATTTTATTTGATAATGATATTACTAAAGCTGTATGTAAACAAGGTTCCACTATCCAGGATCCCCTACCCCTCCAAAACTTTCTATAGTAACATTTTGTCAAAAATATTTTCACTTACCTCTGTCCACGTAATCCTATAACAGAAATGACCACGAATAAAATTTTAACTGTGTTTTATATATCGTTATTTTGGGGAAATCTATTTCATGACCTTGATTTCAGTAGGCGTTTTAAGAAAAACCCATTAGAAATTCCTTATCTTTGACCTTGATTTGGAGTGGGCGTTATATTTTAGGAAAATCTATTGCAAATTGACCTGATTTCGGTGTTATACTCTAAAAAATCCATTGGAAATCCCCTATTTTTAACCTGATTTTGGCGTCCTTTTGGGAAATTCCCTGCCTTTAACCTTGATTTAGTTGTTATGGGAATTTTGTATGGGCCTATGACAGTATAAGCTCTGAGTAGGCATTATAGAAATTCTGTTTGGACACTATAAAGGCAGTTAGAATTTTCCTTTGTGATCATTTCTGCTACATGATTACGTGGACAGAGGTAAGTGTGAAAATATTTCAATTTCCAAATACATTGGAGAAATCTATAGGATATATATAAAACCCGCATTTCTGCCTAGTTAAAAGTCTGTATTCGTGAACTGTTGCTAAGAGACACTAAAATAATCGATAAGTTTATGGATTTGCATGCTATATAATGCTGTCTAAAAATAACTTGAAGCTAAGTACATGTCTTGTTTTCAGTCAGAATAATATATAGTTACGTTTTCAGCTGCAATTGTGATATTTCCTTGATAGAACTTGGGTCTGTCTGTCTGTATGTATATCTGTCTGTATGTATGTCTGTCTGTCTGTATGTCTGTCTGTATGTTATGCATAACATTAACTTAGTACAACAAACATGACAACTGTTTGTTACTAAGCTATGCTTGACAGAGTTGTCTCACTCAATCATCTGATATCATAGTCAAATCTGATCTATTTCCAAATCAAAATACAGTGAATTAACTCTGATGTAAACAAAAATTTGAGATAAACTCACTGATTGTCATAGCCACAAAAAAAAAAAATACAGTGTAAAAGCAACATTAAAATCTAAATCACACACATATATGCTATGTTCGATTACTACAAAACTTAGCTGGAACAGTATTAAAAAACAGATATAGTTATATTTCTTGACCAACATATAATATCTTGACGTTTGCTATTAAGTAAAATATGCTATTGTGATTATATAATGAGAATTTAATTCTACCAGATACTTTACGACGACATTCAAATAGTTCTTTCATCACTATCTTACTGAGAAGATACTTACTACCTTTTACGTAAACCTTCGACCTATCTAGGTCTATATTAATTTTTGTATACTGGTATTGACTGATCGGATTATGCAAATTGTTATATTTTAATGCAAGCTCGTCTCATAAACTTTCAAGATAACTAAAGTATTTGCTGTCATCCGATTTGATAAGGGAGAGTTTGATTCTGTCAAATTTACTAAAACAAATACCTGAAATTTCATCGTTAAATTCAAATGATAATTGCTGGTTATTAACCATTATTTTTTTTATTTTGCTGTTAACTCCATCGGCTAATGTTAAATTTTCAAACATTATTTCTAATGTTTAGACAAAATTACTTGTATAATGTCCAAGCGTTAGTGTATTAATTCCGTCACTGCAATATCTTTTATCATCAAAATTACTTAGTCCCCGTTTTATGATCGTTTCAGTTTCAAGTTTATGATGATTTGTTCTGATAACATTTGTTTTGATAAAACTGATGCTATTGTTTAGCGCTGCTTTAGAATCGTCAAAATTCATCATCTTTTTCACATATCCTCGAGGAATACCTTTTGCTTTTTTTTGTAAGTTTATTGTCATCTAATATAACAGCATACATTTTGCTCTTTAGTCCAACAAATTCCCTAACTGGCACAAACATAAACTCATCTTTCATTTTTCCAATAACTTTTTTATTTGAATTATCTTGAAATCCACTACATGCTGGATAATCTGATAAATCGAACAGATTTTTATTATTGTAAATATGTTCATAAACATCTTCACATTTTATATTATAAACTAGCGAATCTGTATCAGTAAATAGCAACTCCGAATCTGGCCACTGCTTTTTGGTAAAATTATAGTGAAAATCGTACATCAGCCACTTTGATATATCAAGTACAGCTGCACCAACATAAATAGGTTTACTTAACTTTAAATTTGTCTTTCGTCGTTGTATTGCAACAAGATTTTCATTAAATATTTTCATACCAACAAAACCATCATCATTAACTAATTTATTTCTGCGACTTATATCATGAACAATTTCTATAGAGACTCTCTTGCGAATATTCTCCATCGTCTTACCGAACACCGAGTTGTTCATCAACTTGAAAAAGTTTTTCTCAAATTCGGTCTTAGCCACGTCACGACTTTTCGTATTTAGATCAATATAATTTGCCATCCACTTCGACTGATTAAACTTTAGCACACAGTGGACCTTTCTCAGAATTAGTCCAGCATCTACTGCTTGTTTTAAATTTTTGTAATGCATAACATAATATCTTTTATCTAACAAATTTGGAACTAACTTATTAACAATCGAATTTTTTGCTGTTGTCGTTGCTCGTTGTTCAGGCGATAATAAACTATAATTAATCATCATTGACTCTGCGCAAAACGGATAATCGTTATGTAGATCATGTAGCGAACTAGGATAATCCATATCAACTTCAACAAAATATGAAATATCGGAAAAATCGATATTAATTTTTCTAGGTAAATCTTTTTCAGTTTCTTTAAGAAATTGATCTGGAGTTATCCAATGAAATCCACTACACGGCATTGGTTCTGACATAGCATAACCATACAAATTATTAAAGTCCAGATAAATGATGTAACTCGACGGGAGATTTTTATCATAATTTTTTAAGTACTTGTTATTAGCAGCTGCATATTTCTTTGATATAACGCTAATTCCACCTCTGATACCTTTTTCAATAAAGTTAAACATATCAACATCTGTTAAGAGATCTAGTTCTATTTTACTCGTTTTTAGTAGAGCGTCCCAAGATAATCCAGGTGAGGAATAATACCAACAGGGGTCTAATCCATAATTGCTGTAGCTTACCCGACGAAAACTCTCAAAAACATCTGCTAGCAATAATACATCTGTTTTCAAATATAGATCATGATTATCACCAAATGTTTTACAACTAAATTTGATCCAAATATCTTGTGCATATTTACATTCGTCATCTGTTATATTTTCGTTTCTGAGTTGCGAGTAAAATTTATCTTTGCCAGGTAGAGAAGTTTCATTAAATCTGATCCAATCGTCGAGATACTCGCACGGAAAGATAACTTTTTTGTCAGATTGATATAGTTTTCATCGAAGCAACTTTTTAGGTTAGCGAAACTACTGCAACCTTTAACAAGCTCATCTAATGATGCTGCCATAAATTGCAGACTGTCAATAAAACGTAATTTACCGAGCGTCACCGACATATACTTTTCAAAATTATTTGGAATACATTTTATTACGTTATTTAATTTTAGTTTAGCTTTAATATTTTCATCACCAAAAGCTTTCTACAATGATATGACTGTCATAGCCACGAAAGTTATGTAAAACTACAGGAATAAAATCTGGAGCATGAAATTTTAAATTACAACTATTATGAGCTGCTCCACGATATTGGCCGGTCAAATGACAATGATCTCGCACCTTATCACAGGCTCCGTTAGAATCCACCAGCAACTTTTCACAAATATGACAATCAACTGCTTTATCAAAATCGAGTTGCTGTTTAGACGTTATTTTCATCGGAGCTGTTTTAAGTAATCTGTTAGAAATTTTATTAACTTCGTCTGTTAAATTTTTTAATAGCCATACGGCAGGATTTTCACCTCTATATAACTTTATCGGCGTTGAAAATTTATCGTTAGCGCAACAAACTATTTTATAAGCTACTCCGCAAGGAATATGTTGTTGTATTTTTCTAGTACTGGATTTATTCGGATTATTTTCTGCTCCAACCACAGGAACGAGTAGACACTCGAAATCAGCGTAAATAACAAAAGGAATATTTAGTTTATGATTATAATTTTTAAATTTTAATATTTTTTCTTTTTCGCTGGGCATACTTATTCTTTGAACATTGACACAGTATTTGAGATGCTTCTGCAGTCTTTCATCACTAGAAAAACCGTGCAAACATCTATAGCAGAAATATTTTTTATTTTTATTTTTACTGTACTGTTTGCCAACTAGTCCGTTAAAGTTTTTTATCCAACAATAATGTCCTCGATAAAATAATAAATTTATTGTATTTTGCGTAGCATTTTCTGAGATATATCTCGGGTAAACGTTTTCTCGCTCATCTAGTCCGAAAACATTTACTGAGATATTGTTTTGTTTTTCAAACTTTGGTATATAATTTTCTGCTACTGGAAAAGTTATTCCTAAAAAATTTAGTTCGTCTTTGTACGGAAAATACTTGTTAACGCGATCAGCATTTTTTTCTTTTGGAAACATCGCAGAAAGAATAGACCATTGAAAACATTTGTCATCATCGTTTTTGACATTAATACAGCATTTTTTGTTTTTAATTTTTTGAGGGAGATCGACGTAGCCAGCGCTATTAGCGCCGCTGCCGTGAAGTACGTTATATTTTGCTGTGTGAAATAAAACTTCTTTTATCATTTCAAATTTCCAACCTGATCCTGACGAAGTAAATTCTTCTAATTTTTTGTTTATTTCTTGATGTATTTTATCGGCGACCATGGCAATGTTTGTTCCAGTTAATATTTTTCTTGATTTTGCTGTTAAATATGGTTCTGAAATTTCGCTGTCAAAACTTTTTGTTTCAAAAATTACATCAAGTATATCTTCAACTGCGTGTAACTTTGATAAAATCGTATGATACTGGATTATAAGTTTGATACTTTTATGAGCCGCAAGTTCTTGAGCAATAACAGGTTGTAAAAGATGAAATAAATTTGTGGAGCTAAAATTTGCTAAAATTTTTTGATCATCAAGTTTGTAACTGTTATCGTAACCAGAAAATGCTGAAGCAATTTTTTTTTGATTTGATAATGTTCTTTTTAGCAATATCTCGCAATTTTAACATTATATATATAATAATATTTTATATTTAATAGAATTTTTTAAAATTCCTAATTAGAGATATGAAAAACCTTATAGTATAATGACAGAAATTTTGAGATATCTGCCACTGACAGCGGAAGAGCAAGAAACTTATCATGTACATCCGAAATACAACTTATACGCTGCAAATATGTTAGGTTCTGTTATTAATATAGAATCTAAATCTGTTGGTACATCATCAACACCAGCTGGTATGTTAATTTCAGTAAAAGGCGATGATACAGATAGGACTAAAATGTTTAGAAAAGATTTTATTTATACTTTGTTTTGTGGTGATATTCCAGAAGGACAACGAGTATACAGAGCAAATGGCGCAATTGCAGATGATAATATTGAAAATTTATCATTACAAAATGAATTTCAACCTCATCCAGTATTTGATCTATATGAAGCAAATGATAAGGGAATTATTAGATATATAAGAACAAAAAAAGTTATTGGAAATTTACAAAATAGTGGATATTTACGAATAGTAGTACGTGGTATAAAAACTAACCAAGTTAATTATATGTCACATCGTTTTGTCTTTGAAACTTTTAACGGACTAATACCTAATGGTCTAGTTGTTGATCATAAAAATGGTATTAAAACAGATAATCGTTTGGAAAATTTAGATGTGGTTACGCAAAAAGAAAATACTAGAAGAGGAATTGGTGGTGGTAATAATTTTAAAAATCCGGCTAAACAAATAATTTCAATAAATCTAGAAACTGATGAAGAAATGAAATTTAAATCAATAACAGCTGCTGCAAAATATCATGAAATTAATACACGTGCAGTAAAATTTGTAGCTGATGGTAAAAGAAAATCAACAACGTCAATGTTGACATTTGATAGATTTAGTTTTAAATACGATAATTAATAATATTTTCTATATCATTCCGAGAAAGACAATTATGACTAAATTCCATGACATCATCACGATTATATCGTAATGTCATCATTTTATTTGTATCAAGTTTTATTTTGTCTGCTGCTGTTAATAAAAATTTGTCAGAATCGCCTAATGTTATCATAACATCAACAAAATAAAAACTATGTCCCAACAAACAATTTCGAATTGCCTCAGCTAGTTCTTTGTGATTTAGTATATTAATTCGCTGATGATATTTTATTTCTCCGAACATCTTATTATTTATTAATTAGACAAAAGATCATTATAATAATGAACTTAATTGAGAGACTGGCTAAACTAAATTCGGAAGATTTTGTTTCAGTTTCAAATTTTACATCAGAAAATATTACTAATGACAGATTTGCTGATTATACTGAAAAAGATATTTTGCATAACTATGACGACGACGAAGATGACGTTGTTGTTAGCAAAAAATGTTTGAGCAGACCAACAACTGGACGATGTGATGTTAAGTACCATATTGCTAAAAAAATAATAAAATTTAATTTTACTGTTGCCGAGCATCAAATATTTTGGCAGGTTATAAAGCCCTTTTTAAACGTAAAAATAGCTGGTCAACAAATAAATATAAAATACGATTTTATTTTTGTTAAAATATTTAATTTAATGCCAGTCGATGATGCAAGAAAATTACATTTAATTTCTTTATGTAAACCAGTAAAATGTAAATCAGTATTAATAAAATACGAAGAAATTTATAATAATATTATTCGATCGCAGTCGATGAAATCGACCGAGTTGGTACCCAACTATTAAATGTATCGCCATATCCACGCCATTTGACTAAACTTTTGTTGCCGCGCTTTTTAATAACTTTTTCAATAACAAATATATCTTGTTCTGTTTTCTAAAGTTCTTGCTCATAAAAACTGCCAGTTATAGGCTCACCTAATAAATCTTGAACGAGTATGTAACTGGTATTGTTAAAAGTACTTTATCAACAACAAATACTTCTTCGCTCCAGTTATGAGTATACCCTTTCTCAAATCTTTTTTTCGTCAAAGATATTCTAACTTTATAACCAACTTTAAATTTGTGTCGTCGGTACATATTTTCGTTTGCTAATATTGGATTTGCAATCGCGTCGTTTGGCAACATTTTACTTTTGCCTAGCGAAATAGATCTCTGTTTCGTGTTATTATACTCGTCAACAATGTTTTGTAAATTGTCAATATATTTATTCGTATTTTTAGCTGTCAAATATTTGTGGATTTTTTCGTTGAGCGTGGGATTAAATCGCTCGACGATGACACTTTTTCCCTCATTTCCTGTGACATATTTTTTAATGTTATTTTGCTCCAAAAACTGTTCAAATTTTTTATTAAAAAATTCTGCTCCATGATCAGTCCAGATTCTATTTGGTTTTCTTTCTGTGTTTACAATAATTTGTTTTAGCGCATCATCGATGTCCCTGTTTTATCCGAAACGGGTATACTAAACGCGTATTTACTAAAAACATCTACAACATTAAAAAGATATCTCTTTGGAGCGCCATCAGCGCCAACGTTAAACTGAGCTAGATTTGAAACATCAACTAAGTCTATCGCCCAGATGTCATCAACGGCATTTGCGACAACTTTACGTCGCGGAAACTTTTTTTTTTAGGTCTGTGTAGCTCAGCTGCAAGATCATCATATAATTCTTTTTTAGCGAGACCAAGTTTATATTTTGCTCCAATAAAACCCTGGACCAGCCTTCGGTCAACACGTTCTCGCATATTTACAGGTTTCATATCACGAAGTTCGTCTAACATTACTTTATCGCAGCTGTGTTTATTTTGTTCGCTTTCTGGAAGATCAATATCTCTGTAGCATATATCATGGTGCATTGCTATTGCGTCAACTTGATTGTAAGGCTCTTGTCCTGGCAGCGGATTATCGCTTTCGTCAAGTTGTTTATCAAGAGGATTATAAGGTCCAGTATATTTATGACCTGGCAATGTCCAACCGCCTTTTGGTTTCGGCAATTTTCCAATAAATTTATGTATATCTATACCTGTTCCAATTATTTCTCTGTTTTTGCATTTCTGACAATATGTAACAATTTTATTTTGCTCGAGACATAAATCTCTATCGCAATCGCAGCCGCATGTCATTATTTATTTAGTCGTCTACTAAAATAATTTCAGGGTAACCCGCTCCGGACAACTTTGTTTTTGGTAAAAACATACTTTTTTTTTCTTCCACAGATTGCACAAATACTTTTCAGCATTATTCTATTATTTTTTGTTTTTTCTGTTTTTTCGTCTTTATTTTCTGTTTTAGTTTTACACTTAAGACAATATGTTGACATTGTATATCTAAGTTTAGATAAAATTTAATGCAATCTCATCATTAGCGTGAGAAGGTTGTTTGTCAAATTGCAAAATAAACTTTTAAAAATCTGGATTTTTGGTCATCTGTTTAATGAACATTACGCAATAATATCCACAAGCGGAAGTTCCAACTGGTTGAATTTGATTAGACGAATAATTTATTATTTTCGCAAGAGACTTCGTATCTTGCATTCTACTCATATTTTTTTACTGCGTCACTTGGTGGAATTCCGAACGAGTCAAAATAATTGTTATCATAAACAGCTACCCAATGCGTGCCAGATCCGTCATTAAAATCTTGTATATTTATAACACACGAACCCGGCGTTGGTGGAATTGCCATAAGTTCATCTTTAGAATAAATTCCACTGAAATTTTTTACTTTTTTTAGTTTATCAAGTATATCAAAATTGCTTAACGCAGACTTTATCTCCTTGTTCCTGGCAACATTAGTCCTGGTCCTACTCCTAACAGATTTGGCAATAGACTTCCCGCCAATCCCACTAGTAACGGGGCTGTTGGAATAAATCCCCCTTTTCGCCTCTGTCGTGTCTTTTTTTTCGTCGTTGTCTTTTTTTTTCGTCGTTGTCTTTCTTTTAGGCATTATATTTATCCATCACATAAAATTTTTACCATCGATATTGATATGAAAATTTTCTTTATACCACTACCTCCAACTGCCTTTTTCGTTGCGTCAGATACTGCTCCAGACGCTGCCGCTAATCCTAATGTACCTAACATTGGAAAAATTTTAGGTATTAACGTTCTGGCCATTACAGATAATGCCGGACCGAAGAAACCGCCATGTTTTGCCATTGCAGTTATTTGTGCAGCACTTAAATTTAAAACAAAAGGTTTTTTTGCGATCGTATTTATTTACTTGTTTTTTGGTTAACATTAATTTTGTTAAAGTACCCGCTGCGTTATGGTTGACCTTTAATGATACTTGTCTTTTCTTTGCAACGGCAGCTGCTAATTTTTTAACTTGACCATCGGTCAAATATATTTCTTTTACAATATATTTTGTCATCTTATATAACGATTACAGATTAAACTTGTACTGACATTTTACCTCCAACAGAGTCAATTGTAACAAATCTATCGCTTATTACTAACGCGTACACGTTTAACTGATATGCTGGAGCTGGAGCTGCTCCTAGTGTCCAAGTAATTTCAATATCAGCTGTGCTGTCTACAGCTCGCTCGCTATGCTTACTAACATCAAAATAAAATATCGGATAAAGTGTACGAAATTCCTCTACTGATATCTGAGATCCATCTCCAGCATCTTGATATTTTTGCAGTGCGTCGAGCAAATACATGTACGGTCTAGTAATGTTCTTATTAGCGACATCCGCAAAATTGCATTCTATCGCTCGCTTCGGATATTGCTTTGAATTTATTCTAGCGTATATTCGCCTAACATCAGCGCTATCAAATATCGCATTATTTTGTTGTTGGTTACCACGTCGCGCTTGTCTCTGAAATACAACAAATAATTGCCGTGGTTTTTGTTCACTTGATGTTGTGACTCGCCATGTGTAGTCGGTGGTATTCGGAACTGCTGTTTGATATATTTTATGTTGCTGAAAATAAATTCTGTTTGTGTGTTTTTGCAGCATATGATTTAATTCTGCCATTTTAGTGATAGACGGAGTTATTCGTGGCATCCATAGTACAAGTTTGTTTATGACAAATTGTACATCGTCTCCATCTGACCTAAGCAGGCAGTCGTTTCGATCTGATCGATCTAAAATAAGCATATGTTTAACTCCACGAAATACTTTATTATAGTCCCTGCAAAAGCCAAATATTGTACTTAGTGGCAGCATCATTGTAATTTGACGTGATACTGCTGCAAGTGCCTTTCTCTTAAAATAACCTTCATTGTAACGTACACTTTTAAAACCTACTATATTATTGTTAACTATAGCTAACATTGCATTTCCATCAGCTGCTGCATCTGGTCGTGCTATACCAAGATTATCACAAGCAGCATTGAGTAAAACTGTTGTAGCGTTTACACCAGCGTCTGCAGCTGGTGCGGCTATACCTAGCGCAGGAGCATTATTAATAAGAAAATCTCTCACATTTGCAGCACTTCCATCAGCATTAACTCCAGCTGCAACTCCTACTCTTGGAATAAGTTCTCTAGATGTCGCATTTCCCATTCCAGCATCTGTAAACCAGATCATATTAGTTGCAGTTGACCTTGAATAGTCATCGGAGAACGATATAATACTTAAGATTGTACTTGCAACTTGTAAGTGGTTTGAAATATCTTCGACAGTTTGATTGACCAGCTGATATCGAGCACTTTTAAATAAACACTAACCGTCATTTATAAGAGCTACTTCTGCGTTAGCTGCAATTGCGGCAGGTAGAACAGCTGCTGTCATAATCTGGCCACGAACTTCCAACATTGCTTTATGAGGAAGTAAAAATACGTCCTCGTCTCGAGTACTAAATGTTTTGGGGCCATCCTTATTAGGATCGTTAGAATTTTCATCAAGATATTCAACGTATTCGAATTCTGTTACTGTGTCGTCTGTGTCCTAAGTTTCTGCTAAATCGAGATAATTTTTTACGGACATTTTTTTATTTATTAGGTTATACAAAATTATTTCGGTGTTGTTACTTTAGATATTAATTTTTGTATAATTTGTTCTCCTCGTGGTGATAAAATTTTTTTTTGTCGTTGTTATCATTGCTCGTTGAGTTTCTTTTGTTGGTGCGATTTCTGAAATAACTTGTTTGATTGTCGGTATACCACGTTGTGGATCGCCTTTTATTTTATCAGCTATTTTTTGCCCAACGGCAGTTCCAGCAGCAGATGCAGCTCCAGTTGCAAAAGCTTTTGATGCGTCAAATGCAATTGGTGCAACTTTATGAGCTATTCCTAGAGCATTTTCTATAATTTTAGCAAATATATTTCCCAAAAATCCTCCTACTATTTTTCTTCGATAAACTTTTTTTCTCTGTTTCATTATATCTGAGGTTGCATAATTTTACTTCCAGATCTTTCAGAAAATATGTTTACTGTTCGCGTAGGTGTAAATAATAAGTAACAACTTCATTAATAAGATCTAACTGTCTTCCAGACTGATCTGTCAATTGCATATTTACTTCTGTTATTTGATTTTCAACATTTAACGGATAATAAATGACTTGACGTGGACTAATTTGCATAAGAGATCCCGGCGGAACGTCTGGTGAAAAACTGTATATTGTTTGTCCTTTACTACCTTTAGCTGAATAAGATCCAGATGTAATAGAGCAATTTACCAATATTGCGTGTACATCAGTTGTATTTACTGGCAGTTGGCCGTCATACGTTTCGGGATTATCACGATTAAGAGCAGGATATACATAATTATAAAATCCTATCAGTGGTGCGATACTTGTTTGCGATACAAGACTAACTGTTATATCTTTTAATTTCATTCTTGCGCGTAACGTATTATAATTTGGTGTAAGCTCAAAATTATCAGCTATACCTTTATTTTTTGTTATAAGTTCTTTTATTATTTTATTTAGATCAGTGACATTATAAGCTCCTTGTGGAATTTTAATTGTTTTCCACGTGACAAATGGTGAAGTACTTATAGGAACAGTAAATGCAAGTTCATCATTTATTCCAGTTTTTACATTAGCCATAGCATTCCAACAAGTGCAGGAAATTAACCCAATTTCATATTTTTTCTCACGATCTAGTTCTATTGGCGGAATATACTTTACTGAAAAATTTGCGCTATCTTTATCAGATTGGCTAGAGTCCAGTAATAATGTTGCTGACATTTTTATATTAAATCATTACACAAATTTATAAAATTAAATCGCGGCGATTATATCAAATCGTGATGTAAAGTTTTGTATTCGTCAGATGTTAATAAATTTTCTGATCTCAAATTATCAAGTATGTCAATAATTTCATTGTCAATTTCAGCACCAACATTTCCAGCTTCTTTTGATGATATCAATAGCATTAATCTGCCTATCATTTCAGTAACTGATGAAAATATTCTAGCTCCAGTTCCAATTTTTTCTAAAAGTTTATTTAAGCGATTTTTATCATAACCTTTAAACAATTTTAAAAAAGTTAAATTATTTTTTTCAACATATTCTTTATCTCTAAATTTTAATGCAGTATTTTTAAAGACACTAGCAATGACAGCATCTCTAGCTTTTTTAAAAAGTTCTTCAATATTTTCCATTGGAGCTGTATCAATTTCTCCGTAAGCTCCTACATTTTTTGTTGTGATATCAGTTAATTTTTTAATGAGATTATCGTATTTATCTTCTTCCCAATCATACATATTATCAACGTCAGAAATGTTATTTTTTTTTTCTATAAAATCAAAATATTCATCTGATATTATTTCTTCTTCTGCTTTGTCTTTATATTCATCACGATTTCTTTTATATTCACGTTCTGAACTTAGTAAATCTTCTTCGGTCATTATAGGAGCTGGTGGTGTATACGCTGATTCTTCTGGTCTTTTATCTAATAATTTTGCTTCGGCACTTAAACCACTACTATGATGACTACCGTGTTGGTTATTTCTTATATTTTTAATAACTTCAATATAAAGATCAGCGATAATTCCATGTCGATATAATTTAATGTCGTTATAATAATTTCTGTTTTCTAAAACTACTTCGCTGAGATGCTCATCACCCTTTTTTTTTATTTCTTTTAATTTTGCAATTTCTTCGTCAGCTTTAAATTTATCTTTGTTAACATCATGTATTCTCGCATTCTTAAAGTTATATTTTTTATTAAAATCTTCATATTCATCATCTCTTATTTTGCTATCTATATTTGCTAAATTATGGTCAAATCTTCTTTTTTCTTCTACATTTTCCCTCTCTCTTCTAGGTTCTTCTCTTTCAGATCTTTCTCTAGCAAAAATATCTTCTAACATTTCTTCTGATTTTTTCATTTTTTTTTCTAACCTTCTTTCAATCGGTTCAACTACTGCTGCTTCTGCTAATCTTCGTTGAAGTTCCAGTGGATTATTAAACAACCTTATTAGTTCAGTTTGTCTTGCAACAGGATTAGCTATATGCGCTGTAAGTTCCTCAGCTAATCTTTTTTTCTCTACATCAGATCCAGCAATAATTCTTTTTGCAGCTGTTTCTTGTTGTTCTTTAACTAGTCCGAGTAAACCTTTTTCCTGTAGTCGCTTAAGTTCTTCTCCTGATAATGGTTTAGTTTCAGGTTGTTTTCCAAGTAAAGCTTAGGTAATTGGTTTGAGAACGGCGGCTGTTGTTTCTGCTGCAACCACTTGGCCACGTCGTGCTTGCTGTACTTGCTTCTTAAATTTTGCCTGAGATTGCGCAAGTTTTTTTTAGATTTTCTATATGTTTTCTGTACTTTGCTTGTCTTTCCATTAATTATATACTATTTTGTATAAAAATTACTGTAGATATTTTTCAATACAACATCGAAACATTTTACTCGTATCATTTGTTAGTTTATCAAACAAAAAAAGTCATATTTATTTGCCGTTGCTTTATGATATAATTCAATAAATTTATCTTTTGTTACATCACCACATTGCTCGTTCGCGATATTTCTAACGTCAACATTGTCAAGTCCTGGAAATAATATAAAACAACCAGTATTTCCCCTAATAAATCTGTCAACATTATAAAAACCTTGGGCGAGATAAATAGAATTATATTTTTTATTTCGCGACAGTGAAAAATATGATCTTATTTTATTCATTTCTTCGTTGTTTAGCGGAATATCATCAAAAACAACTATCTTATGTTCGGACGAATCAAGTTGATTAACTGGGACGAGTTCTTCTGGTTGTTTGATAATAAAAAAATCTTCGCCAGCCTCAAGATCATCACGAAGTTTGTTATTATAATTGTTAAGTAGCTCGTACTTATCTTGCTGCGGGTTAATCGTATAAATATAAATGCGATCGTAGTTAAAATTATCTCCTAGAAGTAAATTCATAAGCAAATTTGTTTTTCCCGATCCAGTTCTTCCAACAATAAGATAATGACAATCTGGAAGTTCATTGTTATGTTTATGTTTCACCAAACGTTCTGTATCAAAATTTAATATCGATGATTTTGCCATTATTGTTATACAATTTTATGCTATATAAAAAATTGTCAGACGATAAATAAATAATGAGCTATTATACAAAATTTGGAACATTAGTAGGAGATTCATCAGCTGAAAGTACAACAATAACAGACGGTAAGGTTGATTTATCAGGCTATCTAAACAAATCCGGCGACACAATGACGGGAAATCTGTTTATGTCAAATCTACGAGTACTAGAGTTAGAAACAGATTATCCGCCAATAAATGTCGTTAATACACAAGCTGTTAGTTATGCACAACTTAAATTAGTCGACAATAATAAACTAGATAAATCTGGTGGAACTTTAAGCGGTAACTTAGATATGTCAGGGAAAAAAATTATAAATTTGGAGACCGGGTATCCACCAGCAAACTTAAATCAAACTCAAGCGGTAAGTTATTTAGCAGTTAAAGTATGTTGATGATAACAAACTTGATAAAATAGGTGGGACAGTTACAGGTAATATCAATATGTCAGGAAAAAAAATTATAGACCTTGGAAACCCAGCTGCAGAATCAGACGCAGCAACAAAAAAATACGTCGATGATCAAGAATCTAAGTATGTGTTAGTCAACGGTGGTATAATGCGCGCATTTCTCAATATGAACTATAATGATGTTAATAATCTCAGAACACCAGAAACAGATTTTGACGCAGCAACGAAGAAATATGTAGACGATAAGGAAATTCCTATGACAACTTCGTTAGCTACAATTAATAATGAAATGACCACACTAAATACTAATTTTCCTAATCACATACAAACGTTCTTAAATTTTCGTAGAAATATAAACAAATCTATTAATGAATTTTTTGGAAGTCCAGCGTTTGTAGATATTAAACTCGCTGACATTAACACAAAACTAAACGATATTGTTAGCGGAATTCCTGGTATTATTGAAAAAACGAATCTAGTAACAGAGTTACTTACTAAAATTCTACACAAGAAGATCATCAATATGGTGTACACAATAGCATCAGGATCAAAATCATGGACACCGCTCGATAATACTCTCGAATATACCACAGGAACATCTGGGTTGTACAGGCTATCCGTGTACAGTTTGGAAATTACTTCGATCACTTCATCTTTTGAACCACCAAGTGTATATACTAATCCTCTAACGTTGATTCTAGCCAAGGACACCAAAGAAACATTTACGATAACATCAAAGGAAGCATTCACTAGAATTATTCATTGGTCTCTAGAATTTGTAGCTGATTTTCATGGTATAATTATAAAAGCATAAAAATATGTAAACAAATATTATACAATAAAAAAAATATAGTTGATTTTAATCATATTTCAGATAAAATTCCAAAACAAGATGTGGACGCTCTAATGCAATATTACAGATATTATCATAAAAAAACTTTAGTGCGTGAAAAAATGTTACAAATACTATAACAGAATACTTAGAGTGATATCATATTTGCCACTGTTAATGACTAGCTCTGGTATAATTTCAAGTGGAGCATCATTAAATCCGTTTTTGTTAATAATATCTGGTGTCGGTGTTTTTCTTGCAACAGCGTGTAAAAAAATTGATCCTCGTCTTGCGACTAAAAAAAATGCTTGTAAAACAGCAAGTATCACCTATAAAAAATTATTTGATGAAATACGATCTTATTTGCGCGGTATAAAATATGATATGGACGATTTAATACGCGAGTTCCGTATTATTGACAGTATGTTAACAGATATTCTGCCAATGAGAGTCAGCAGATATGAAAAAGATTATCATAAAATATGGGTTACAACAGTAGATGTTTAATTTTGTATAGCTTTAGTAATATCATTATCAAATAAAATATCAGCCATATTGTCAATAAATGTCATCACATCATCTGCCCAACCCGCTATTCATATATCATTTTCAGTCGCGAATAACCATACTGGCCCATATTTTGGTGATATATGATATCCAACTTTTTTAATACAATCGCTTATTATTTTAGTTTCTATACCAGTATAACTTGAGGCTGCTCTAATCGAATTAAATCTCCTACAAAATTTATTTGTCAGATCAAATCCAACATGTCGGATTGACTTATAGTGATACATTATATATAATATTTCATTTGTTTAATATGAAATTTTGTCTATAGGTAATAGTAGTATACATAATTGAGTTGTTCCTAACTCAGAGACCCCCTACCCCAACAGAACAAATTTTGTCAGAAATATGTTAGAAAAGTCTTATCATATGAAAGTCATCATTTTGAGCTAAAAAAAAGCTGCTGACAAAAATGTTAACGTATAACGTTTTGGGGGGTAGGGTGCCTCTGAGAAAGGAACCTCAAATTATGTATACTACTAATATCTGTTATCACTACGTTGCGGGACGCCAACGACATGGGGAAGGGCGGGGCCCTGGACCTATTGCTCGATTTGCTACGCTTATATTTAGGCCTCGTATCTGTCTACTTGTATATATGTTAGTCTATTACAATGGTCTATAATATAAATGTCTAGGTATTTTTCTGTCTTTCGTTTTGTATAACAATGTGCCTTCTGAAATGCCATCGCAGTGCTCACAATGAAGAAACAAAAAAATGAATAACTTCATTTTGGCATGCTTACAGTTCAAGGTGTTGCTGGGAATTTTAGAGGATTCCATTCCTCTTAATCAGATTTGGTTTCTTAGATATGGGTATTTTTGCGCTGCTTTCCTTGATAGAAATTTGTACTTCCTTTCTTGACTGTCGATTTCAACCTCACAAACGAAAGGTTGAGTATAACAGAGAAATGGTGTACCCGACACGAACGATGTGAAAATAACAAAACAACAGTAGCAGTAGCCCCGATAATATTGGATTGTCTATCTCAACTACAAACAAGAGAAGGGGCGTTTTTATAATATGTGAAAGTATATTGCGTGTTTCTAATTTTACTGAAGCATTTTAGATGAACACCTCTAAGTGAGTAAAATTATATCATGTATAAAGAAGCATAGGGGAATTAAAATAACTGACCCAGCATCGGTTGGTCACCGATAATATGCCTTATCCGTCTGACTTCCACTCATGAATATCACATGAGACCGGTACAAATATGGCGTATACATTTGTGACCATAAGATCTAACAGACTGCGTGTTTATACACAATTATAAATGGTCTTAAAACATCTATGCTACAGGCATGCATCGTTGAAAACATATAGAAACAACCGTTTATGAACTGTAAAATTGGCGCTTTCTTTCTGAGCCAAAAATGAATATCGACAATAACCACAAACTACTTATGTTCAGTGATTGATTGTTTTATGGTTTGCTTGACAAATTGACCTTTGATTGGAAAGAAAGGCTTTATTTTTAATTGGTCTTTGTTTATGTTTGGTTGGCAATCTCGACACACATTGTGTGTCTCTTAGTTCAAAATAATGTTTCAGCATACCAAGTTTCTGGCATGTTATATGAAAAAAGGTAGAAGGGGCATTAGGAAAAATTGAAGAACTCGTTCTGTCATGGATTCAAATTTCTTATCTAGCATTTTAGTCTGGTCGTAAATTATAATGAGCAGGATCATTACCTAATTAAAATACCTCGCCGTCATAGATAGTTTTGTGACTCTGTAACGATTTTCTTTAACTTTTCTCCATCAGACAGTTAATACAGACTTTTAAACATGAGTGCTTGATCGAATACAGAACAATGAAACATACTGACAACATCTTTCTTTTACCGGTGTCACCCGCGTTGGCCAAAGGGAAAAATACAGCAGAACCTTCTTAATTAGAGTACGTTTATTGTGCGTGTTTTACTTTGATGCTCCCCAGAAAATAAGTTAAAATAGCTAGTAGGTCAGTTAAAAAATTCAGTTTCTTTCTTTTCCAATAAAGCAATACGTGCTTATCGAATACAACACATAAACCATTTACAATAGTTTCGATTCGTCATGAGGTCAATTATTAGCATCCTATTCTGATACAATACTCATTTCATTGTTGGTTAGCTTAACTATTTGCTTTTGAATTTACTTTATCAAACCTGTAAATAAAATACAGAAATTTAATTTGAAGGAAGCATTACGACTCAAGGTCCTAACCTATGCAACAGAAAGAGAAGAAAAGAAACGAAACGAAACGGACAAGGTTAGTAAAATTGGCAAATAATTTATTTCACTATGTTACAAAGTGAATAATTTAATAGGACACTTACAGTATTGTGAATTAAATCCCAAACAATCCTTAATGTCTTATTACAAGTCCAAAATGATAAACTTTTGTGAACGAATCGTCGTAACAGCATACTTTTATACTTTCTTCATCTTAATTGTATCCCAGATGTCTTAAAATTAATAGTTTCATTGTGTTTCTAACAGTGTCCGATACCGTTGAAACATGCTGTATAACAGAGCCTCTGTTTCGTAAATGGGTACTCAAGATGCAGATTACATAAGACTTTATATTTTGAATCAATCTAGATGGCTCTTCACCTGTCAATAGGGTGCTTTTTTGCTGAAGAGGCATGTTTGGTCAGAAGGTTCATCTTGATCTACCATAAAATTAAATTCATCTACTGTCCTTCAGGATTCAACCCTACCAGATTTATAGTCACAATGACTTCAGTAAATTTTCAGTACATTAGAAAGTGTATCCTTTGCAAACCCAACAGGATTATGGGTATTTTGGCCTATTATCGATCAAGTATTTTCTTTGTTTCTTGCGTTATTTCCAGTCATGTTGTATCGTATTGTTCTAAAATTGCAAACTTAAATTGTTTCATGTTTAGGCTATCGATGTTTGATTTGAATACATCATCATTAGGTAACATTCTTTTCGATCCAGACAACATTTTTCACATATAAAAATAGACACAACATTTGCATATTGATCAAACTAATTCTTTAATTTTCTGCCTATTAAATTAAATCCTACAAATGCATATTAGCTGATTATGCAAGATTATCATGCCGTTTTGTGCTTTGAATTTGATTATAGATTGTCCCTGTGAAATTTTGTGTCTATTTATGAAAAATTATTAATAGTTTGTATGTGAAAAATTGAGTTTCGGTGGCGTACATTTTTTTTCTAGGTGAATGCATTTGCTATGTTCAGTTGGTTAAAGTGAGTTAACCAATTAATTGTATTAAATTAAATTGCAAGACAAGGGTAAGGTGCTATACTAGTAATTTTTTCCATGAAGTCCACCGTGTCAGAGACAAGGCGTTCCAATCTCTCTTCAGGACGACAAAGGCACGATTACATTTGAAGTAGAGACAATTTCTTTGATACGAAAATCTAATACGATTGCATTGGGGTCTTCCAGTGTTGTGGTTGTACATGACAGCATAGATTCCGCTGTTCCTCTAGCGTGTAGAAAAGCAATTTCATATTGTTTTAGATGCTTAGCTACTATTAAACGATTCATTATATGCTTATATGCCCATGTCCAAAAAGAAAACAGTTTAGTACTGGTAAAATGTATTTGTATCCATCGTTGCATTTCTGATAAACTTGCATGTCAAGGTTATTTCATTGCCACTTATCCTTCACATGATTCATATAAATTATTAAATGGGGAAATCTTTTCTAGCTTGCTTCTGTAATGTGTAAATAGACTGCTTAATTAGCTCATCGTTGCTTCGTTTAATCTGCTTGATTGAGTGTAAGCAATCGAACTTTAAGCATCGAGGTGAAAGTATCTTAGATACTCGTCTTTGTCCATTATTGTAAACGAAATAAAACATACAGAGAATACTTTAAGTAATGTCTTTAAGTTTTATCAATACGGCTGTCTCAAACATGTACCTTTACAATCAGCCTTGTGCATCGTTTATTCAGTACTTTTATAAGTATGAAGTACTTATTATTTTCTCTTATTTATTTCAAAGTTTTATATTCATTTGGTGGCACCTAATACCGCTACAATGAATAACTACGTCTTGTTTAAATCTGGCTTTGTTTAAATCACAAAAGGAACGATTTTTCATATTACATATGCAACTGTAATATTTATATATAATATGTAAAAAGTTACGGAAAATATCAAATTCTTCACACCCATAAACCTTATCTAAATATGCAATATTTCGGCAGCAAAGAATAAAATGTTCAATAAAATGATACAAAAAGTTTTTGAGGTCAAATCTCACAATCACTGAAGAGGTTTTCGATACTATTCGTTCTCACTCTTACTGATAACACAGATGCCATAGACTTACCTGTTGATTCTCACTCTTACGGATAACACATGTCATAGATTTACCTGTTGATTCTCACTCTTTCGGATAACACATGTCATAGACTTGCCTGTTGATTCTCACTCTTACGGATAACACTTATGTCATAGACTTACCTGTTGATTCTCACTCTTACGTATAACACATGTGTCACAGACTTACATGTTGATTCTCACTCAAACGACTAATACATATTATACATATTTAATTTAATTGTTTGTTTGTTAGTTTTAATTTTGGTTTTATTCCATTACATGTTATTATAATGTAACATCGTTTACTGGACTTGATCTTGTCCAATATTGAGTTCAGTTCTGTTTGACCTGATTGACGTTTTTAAAAAAAAAATTATTTCATTGATGTAAAAAGCTAATAATAGCTTCATTATCCTCTATGGGTATGAGTTCATGGATCAAATTATTATTCAGGTAAACATGTTGATTTGGGTCAGGGTTTTGGGGATTCCAAAGTGAATTTTATAGGGTATTATGTTTTAAATAAACAAGGCTCATAAAATATTGCTAGAAAGTTATTTTCCATTAGGTAATGGTTGTTTATAGAAAATCCTAATTTGTGACCTGAGGTCAAACAGAGAACTACATTGTCTTGTGACTGTCAGAATTTTACCAGTCGTGCTTTAACATCTGGCACTTTTTAAGCTGTGTTATGTTGTGACCAGTTTGCGCTGAATTTTTATTTTCTTCAAATTATTGAATTCAAGTGATTATTTTCTCTGGAAATACAAAAGTGCTCTGACAAAATTCTTGGATGAAGACATTCATTGGAATTTATACTGAATTCAAACCTGGAATAATATTTCTGTGATTCAACAAGAGACTTTTGACACATCAGTATGACGCAGGATATAACAGACAGGTCGTCGCCTTGAATTTTAATCTCTTTGGAACTTGAACTGAATTTTATTCAGGACTTTTTACTACTTGGACTTGTGACTTTAATTCTTGGATTATTTTTGGATTTAATTCGCAAAACCGTAAGTTCTTTTTTTTCTCATTTTTCACTTTGTATTCTAGGGAAATAAATTATTTGTTAAATTTTACAAAATTTGTTGTCTTCAGTCTTTTCTGTTACTTATTTTAAGAGCATAGACTCGTAACAGAAAATTGAGGCTCGTCCTTGGGATACGAATTTTTTTGCTAAAATATTTCAGAAAACTTTGTTTTTGAAATTTAAATTCCCCTAGTTTCGGAATTTTTAAAATCTCAAGTATTATTTCACATTTTAGAAATCTTTAGTGAAATCAGTAAGCTTTTTACAATGTCATCAAAAGTGGAGATCTTTATTTCAAATCCTACCCAGGAGCAGTTACACTGTTTGAAACAAGATGAATTGCTTCAGCTTGCCAGAAAATATGATCTTTCTGAGGCAAAAGCTTCTTTAAAGAAGCAAGAAATAAAATATATTTTGGTCCAATATTTGGTGGAAAAGAATGTTTTTGATAAAAGTGCTTTGGTTGTGATCAGTAAGTCTTTATCAGATTTTAACATAAAAGTAAAGGAATTAAAATTAAAATACAAGATGGAATTAGAGTTAAGAAGGATTGAACTTCAGAAAGATAAAGAGGAGAAACAAATGCAAATGCAATTACATATGGAAAAAAGAGAGAGAGAGAGAGGAGAATGCAATTGGAGAAAGAGGAGAAGCAAATGCAATTAGATAAGGAGGAAAGAGAGAGGAAAATGCTGTTGGAGAAAGAGCAGAGACAGAAACAAATGCAGTTACAATTGGAGAAAGAGCAGAGAGAGACACACAGACGCAAATGCAAAAAGAAAAGGAAGAAAAGGAATATCAATTTAGATTAAGAGAATTAGAGCTGGCAAGTGAAAAGCACATCCCCACTTTACATACAAATTCAAGTTTTGATGTTACTAAGAATATTAGGTTAGTGGCTCCTTTTAGAGCAAAAGAAGTAGACAAATAATTTCCACACTTTGAAAAAATTGCTAAAAATTTGAAATGGCCAAGGGAGCATTGGACTCTGTTATTGCAGAGTGCACTTTTTGGCAAAGCCCGAAATATCTAATCATTCCTGTCAATACAGCAAAGTGCTGACTATGATCTGGTTAAGGAATGTATCTTAAAGGGTTATGAGTTAGTCCCTGAGGCTTATCGGCAAAAGTTCAGGAACTATAAAGAAAAGAAGCTGGTCAAACTCATGTCGAATTTGCAAGAGAAAAAGAGCAGTTATTTGATAGGTGGTACTTAGCCAAGAAAGTTGATCAAGATTACGAAAATCTAAGACAACTCGTATTACTTGAAGAGTAAAGAATTGTGTCCATAGTGACAGTAAGACTAGTCTTGATGAGCCTAACATCGAAACCTTAGAAAATGCTGCTCGTTCTGCTGACGAGTATTCCTTAGCTCATAAAGTTTCTTTTGTAAGTAAGTCTTTCACTAAGCAATTGTCTGGTAAAACAAATATTTCAGCTTAATACGAGCCCTTCTAAATTTCAATCTGGCACAACTTTTAGAAATCAAGTTTCTGATAAGCTTGATCAGAAATCCTTATCTCTTCCTACGTGTGCCTATTGCAAGAAGAAAGGGCACGTTATTTCTGATTGTTACAAATTGAAAAATAAGCATCAGAATCAAGATAGACCTATTCCAAATGCTCTTATTTCTAAGAGGTCAAAGTCACGGCCATCTATTGCAAGCAATACATTTGTTGGGTCTAATAAACCCCAGTCTGATTTTATTATGGAGAATTATGAACCATTTATGTCGAAGGGTTTTACATCACTCATGGGTGATTCGGCCAATCCCATCCCTATTAAAATTTTAAGGGACACGGGAGCATCTTGGAGCCTTTTATTATAAGATACTTTTTCTTTTTCTGAGAAGTCTTCATCTAATGAGAGTGTTCCTATTCAGAGAGTAGAGTGCGGTTTTGTTAATGTTTCACTCCATTGTGTAAATTTGTCATCAGACTTAGTCTCAGAACGAGTGACAGTCGGAACGGTGTCTTGTTTACCCATTGAGAGCATTCATTTATTACTTGGCAATGACCTAGCTGGAGATAAGGTTGTGGTTAATCCACTTGTAACTGAAAAGCCTTCTTTGGATCAGAAAGTCGATACAATTGAAAAAGAATTCCCTGATTTATACCCAGCTTGTTGATCAGGAAAGTATTCCTTTAGCTGACACATGTATTGGTCAGGCTTTTGATGAGATCACTTTCACTCCTTGTTTGGATCAATCAAAAGGTATTGATCACAGTGATCCTCTTTTAAATACTCATTCTCTTTATTCTAATCAGGGTGACAAATGACAATCACTTGTCGTCGAACAGGAAAAAGATCTCGAGATCTCCCGTTTGTTTCAAAGGGCCATTAGTGAAACTGAAGCCACAGAAGTACCTGGTTGTTATTTCATTACAAATGGGATTCCAATGAGAAAATGGAGACATTCCAAAGTACCTGCTAGTGATGAGTGGTCAGAGAACTATCAAATAGTTGTTCCAAAGTCGTACAGACAGGAAATACGTAGTCTGGCCCATGAAACTCATTTGGCTGGTCATAGTAAGACTTATCATAAGATCTTGAATCACTTCTGTTGGCCAAAAATTAAAAGTGATGTTTGTAAATACTGCAGATCTTGTCATACTTGTCAAATGGTAGGAAAACCCAATCAGAAGATAGCTAAGGCTTATCTGCAACCTATTCCTGCATTTGACGAACCATTTAGCAGAATAATGTTAGATTTTGTCGGTCCCTTACCTAAGACCAAGTCAGGTAACCAATACTTGTTGACCATAATGTGTGCGTCAACAAGATTCCCAGAGGAAATTTCTTTGAGGAATACTAAACTAAAACAATAGTAAAAGCTTTGATAAGTATTTTCTTTTACTCAATTTGGCCTTTCCAAATCTGTCCAATGTGATCAGGGGTGAAATTTTATGTCTGGAATTTTCCAGCTAGTTATGCTTGAATTTGGCTTCCAGCAATTCA
The DNA here is from genome assembly GCA_016617855.1 of Megalonaias nervosa. Classification (NCBI taxonomy): domain Eukaryota; kingdom Metazoa; phylum Mollusca; class Bivalvia; order Unionida; family Unionidae; genus Megalonaias; species Megalonaias nervosa. The sequence continues at coordinate 64,176 of JAECUM010001394.1, forward strand.
AGTCAAAAGTGAAATTATGGTTTGACGAACAAGAATGGAGAGAACTTTTTTTTTAGTCTGGTGATAGAGTTCTGGCTCTCTTGCTCATTCTTCAAAATTTTCTTCAGATAAGGTATTACGGCCCTTACAAAGTTAAAAGAAAATGAATGAGTTAAATTATAATAACAGTACTCTGATCAAAATAAATTAAAGGTGTATCAGTATGTTGAGAGAGATAGCCAGGTTAATCATGCAATTAACTTAGTTATACCTGTCCCACTCACTGAGGGTTTAAGCGAAGGAATGCATTCGAACTCTATTGATTTTGGATTAACAAATCTTCGAAATTCAGAAATTATGAAAAATGTGGACCAGAAATTTTCACATTTGCAACAACGAGAAAAGAATGAACAAAAACAGTTATTGCTTGAATATGAGCACTTATTTCCTTATGTTGTTACGAGAACAAACAAAATCTACCATGACGTTGAAATTGTAAATTCCACACCTGTAAAACAGCACCCATACAGGATGAACCCTCCCAAAGAGGAATGTTTGAAAAAAGAAATTCAGTATTTGCTGGAAAATGATTTCATAGAACCGAGTAAAAGTGACTGGAGCTCACCATGTATACTTGTTCCGAAACGAGATAATACTTCCGCATGTGCACTGATTATAGAAAGGTGAACAGTGTATCTAAAACAGATTCATTTCAATTACCAAGAATCGATGACTGCATTGATAAATTGGAAATGCCAAGTGTCACGGAATTGTATAAATCCCTCTATTTATTAAAAGCATGTACTCTGGTTTTGTTTGTTTTTTGTGTACAACGATACCCGAGGGTGATTTTTGTATATTGTACAATATTTTGAAATAGTGAGTTCGGTTCATCCCTGCCGCACGTGCGAAGTGCTCTCGATCGGAAAAACCGATTTACATCTAGCACGGCTACATCGTATGTATATAAATGCCTCACCGTAAAGTGATATCTTCACATAACGGAACGTCTTGTCAGTAAGCAGTCTACTTAGAGACAATACGGAACGTCTTATCAGTATTCATTTGGATACTTTGGATAACATTCGTAAAGATCTCACAGGTATAGATTAGTTATATAATCCATTTGCTAGTATTGTATATTTGGACGTTATTTACATTGTGCCAATTTCATCTTGTTATCTAAAATAGTATTATATTTGGAAAATAGTGGGCAGTTCTTCAACTCAAATGGAGGCACCCAAAACTAGCCTTAAACAAGGAGGGAAATTGAGAAACTATTTCCCAACACAAATTCAGCAAAATGAACAAGGAAGATTATTAGTGGCATATAGAGCACCAGGATGCCAAGTATTAGATCTGACTTGCTTCCAAGAGACGGAGAGGCCAAGACCAGCAGAGATACTGCAGTATTTAGTTTCAAGGGGAACTAAATCGGAAAACATACAGGGCCTGCAAAATGGAGGGAGGGGCTCATACTTCCTGTTTGCTAAAGGGGATACGCCCTTGTACAAGAACAGACAATGGAAATAAAAGGAAAACAAGTGAGAATTTACTCTCCAATGCCTCTAGTAAAAAATATAGGAGAAAAACTGTAGAAATACACTGTACTGGATTGCCACTGGAAATACCACTGAACGAATTAACTGCCAAAATAGAGAAAAAATTTGCAGTCAAAACCATAAGAGCCCAAAAGGCAACATTCTGGGGCTTTCCAACAATAAACACGGGAGTGAGGATAATCACTCTAACTGAGACGGATGCGAAGAAAATTCCACCCTTTTTTATGTGCTGGGTTTTCCCATCACGACATGGTACGGAGGATGCCAACACCATAGAATACGCCACAAATGTGGGAACGTGGGGCATTTGCCAAGAGAATGCCCAAATCTGATGAACCAAGGCCAAGAGACAAATAAGCCTAACTCTTATGCTTCAGCAACAAAAAGGAATACAGCAGAAGACAACAATGCCAAAGTAATGAGTGAAATCCCTGACCCTAATGAAGAGATCTCACAAGAGACACCACAGGAGACACCAGAAAAACCCCAACCTGAACAAGGTACATCAACAATATCTGACGATCAAAACATAAGTACAGAAAGTAACGCAAAACAAACTGAAAAATGGGAAGATGCTAGCAAGAGTTCGGCAGAAAAGAAAAGAGAAAAAGCCAGAAACAGACAGAGACAAAACAAAAAGAAATTAAATTAGTGGAGAAAGATACGGCACCATACTTTGTTCTAGAAGAACCGAATTTTTATGAAGAAAAAAAAAAACGGAAGAAACTACAGAGTCAAACCTCACAGACCATAGAAAAAACCTTGAACTTAACAGTTCAAGCAAATGAAGAAAAAGAAGAAACCATGGACTTTGAGACGTCAAACCCCTCTTCCTCACTTAAGAGGAAAAGTTCTGCCTCCACACCTAGAGAACATACCCCAAGGGAACCAGAAAATACCCCAAGGAAATCAGAAACAGAAACTGAGCTAACAGAAATGATAAAGGACATAAAAAGTGGAAGAAGAGAGGAAAAACGAAGAACATCTTCCCTAACAAGGAAAAACAAACAAAAAGTTATCAGTGTCGAAGAATACAGAGCAAGAACTGCCCACTAAAAATAACTTATTTTAAATTAATGAAATAGATTGAAAAATATAAGTTAATTTATGTTTGACTTTAAACTTTTAAACATATAACACGTTAAGATGGAGGAATTAAACCTTCGAATCTTAACTGTTAATATAAATGGAATTACAAATAGAATAGATAAAATAAAAAATGTGGCAACAAATTAGGATATAATTTTAATACAAGAGACTCATGGGATGTCTGAACAATTAATAAAAGAACAAGAAGAAACGCTTGATGCAATAGTTCTAAAAAGTAACCACCCAACCAAATCGAAATCAGGGGTGGCTACAATTATCAGGCAATCAGCCAAAGGATTAAACTTTGAAGCTCCAAATATCCCAAGAGAATTACAAGGAAGATTATTACATATAAAACTAAATAACTACAATATTTTTAATATCTATGTACCAAGTGGAACTTTTATTCAAAAGAAAGTGATTTTTATAAAAAATGTAAACCACTATATTCAAGGCTTCATAGGTAATCCATGTATAATAGGTGGTGATTTCAACTGGATATCTTCAGATTTGGATAAAAGTGATAAACTTACAAAAAAATGATAAAGAGTTAAAAAAAAATGGATAAATATTTTTAAAGAAACAAATAATTTAGAAGATATTTATAGATCGCTAAATGGAAACAAAAAAGAATATGCATTTACATATAGAGGAAATAGAGGAAGTAGATTAGATACATTTTACATATCTGAAAACCATATAAACGAAGCAAAAGCTTGCACCATAATTGATTATCAAATTGCAGACCATAAAGCCGTAGAGCTAGTAATGAAAATAACAAATAAATGCAAATGGGGACAAGGATTATGGAAGATGAATAATACTCACCTGATGAACACCGAATATGTGAAAACTGTGCATGCTCACCTCGAGAAATTTAACAACAATGGAAATATACTAAAAGAATGGGGACAATTAAAACAAGAAATAAAAAGAATTACAAAATACTATAGTAGAATAAAGAAATTGCAGAATGATTGGATAAAAAATAAATACATTGAAAGTCAAAGTAAAAATAATTCAAATACTGTAAATGAGAAAAATTTTAGACAATGGAGCAATATTGAAAAAGAAAAAGCACAAGGGATAAAACTAAGGGCAGGGAAATTTGAAAATTTATATAAGAAGGGGAAGGGTCTATATAAAAAAATAGAAATAAAAAACGGGGAAAATAGGAAAATTGAATCGATGAGAGTTAATAATATAATCATTACAAATAAAAAAGAAATACTACAAGAAATTAAAAATTACTATCATAAAATATATAAATCTCAAAATATTGAAGGGGAAAATGTAGATAAATACCTACAACAAACTAAATATAATCAAATATCATCTAAAGAAAAAGTGTGAACATTTTATTACAGGTAGTGAAATAATAAATGCAATAAAAAGTTTAAAAAAGGGAAAATCACCAGGAGCAGATGGAATTACATCTGACTTCTATATTAAATTCCAAAATAAACTAGTAGATAGTCTGGAACTATTTAACAACATTTTACTAAAGGGGGAAATGCCAAAAAGTTTAAGAGAGGGGGTTATTACTTTAATATACAAGGGGAAGGGAGACATAGAAGATATAAAAAAACTGGAGACCAATTACACTGTTAAATACGGACTACAAAATTCTGAGTAAAATAATAACAAGTAGAATAAGAGGGAGCATAAATAAAATAGTTGATATAAATCAAAGCTGTGGAGGGAAGGGAAGAAAAATTTCAAATAATAATTTGTCAATTACATCTATAATAGAATTTTTAAAAAGGACAGAAAGGAGTCATGTTCTTGTTCAATCAGGAAAAAGATTTTGATCGAATAGAACATGACTTTATTTTTGAAACTTTAAAGAAATGTGGATATGGGCCCAATCTAATAAATTTAATAAAAGCGATGTACAATAAAATATTTTCAAGAGTAACAGCGAATGGGGCTTTAACGGAAAAAATTAAAATCCAACGCTCAGTAAGGCAGGGATGCCCCCTATCTATGCTGCTATATGTAACAGCTATAGAATCCTTGAACATAAATATTAACAGTAATACTAATATTCAAGGAATACAAATACCAAAAATCTGAACTAGGAATTCAAAACTATATTTCATGCAGATGACTGCACATGCCTAACCAGAGATGAATACTCATATAAGCATCTACAGGACGAATTCACAAAATTTGGCAAAGTCTCGGGCTCAGCTATAAATCACGATAAAACGGAAATTTTACTAGTAGGCAACTGGAGAGGAAACCACCCTGGGCTTCCACCAAATCTGATTAAAGAGCATGTAAAAGCATTGGGGATTATTTTTAGGACGAACTCTACTCACAAAAACTACTGTGAGTTAGTAAAAGAGATTGATTCTCAGATTGAAACTTGGAAATATACAAGATTAAACCTCATAGACCGAACACAGGTGGCTGAAACCTATTTATACAGCCAATTGAATTATGTAATAAACTCTGTTCACTTAACTGAAGCAATGATAGGAACGATTGAAAGAAAAATATTGAGCTATATTTGGAATAATACCATACATTATCTTAAGAAAAAACATATATGCAGACCTAAAGATAGAGGGGGATTAGCCCTGCCAAACCTGAGCATAAAACAAGAATCATTAATTTTAAAAATAGATTTAAACAATTAGACAATAATCCAAAATACCCGTGGGAAGCTATATATGTTTATAATTTCGGATATTTATGTAGATTTAATAATGAAATATACAAAAATAATAAACTGAGTAAACTCTTAGAACCACCAGGAACATATAGGAGAATAAAGGATATACTATACATATATAGAGAGAACCAAAAAATTTGGGATTTAAACAATGATACTTATGTTACTTTATTAAATGCAACATTAAGTGATAAACAAGAAATAGAATTCAAACACCCTCAGCTAGACTGGACGACTATTTGGAAAAACTGGGCAGGTATAGGAACGGCTGCGATACAAAGTAGGCTGTTCTTGTACCTGCACGTCAAATGGTTAACAGGAGAGTTAGCCTTTAAAAGTCACTTAACATCTTATATATCTAAATGTAGGTTATGCGGAAAATTTATAGATTCAAAAAACCACATGATACTATTCTGTACCAAGACTAAACAGGAAAGACAGATACTAAGAAATAAAATTATAAATTTAAATGATAAATAACTTTTATATACTGATAAAATTTATGAAAAGTAATTTATAAAGAATTAATTGACTATATAACAAAATAATGAAGATAAGAAGAGATTTAGATAATTGATTTGAATTTAAGTCTTTGTTTATAATAGTATATCTGTGGGATCTTTACACTCTATGCAACCAACAAAACAAACAAACATTGAAAAGGCTACCCAGGGGATTCTAAGGTGCGAGGCCAAAGCTACGGGACTCACGTGTGGTAGTACGGCTCGCACCGAATCGCCAAAGGGAGCCGAACAAAAACATTACCAAAACAGAAACACTTGCACGCAAATATAACACATGCTATCCATTACATTCTATATTCTCTTAACTATCTTTCCAAATATCCAGCATACACTAAAATATAAAGATTCTACAAGACCGAGAAATAAAGTTAAGACAAATGTGTCCAACTGAATTTCTCGAGTTAAACTGAATCTGGAATAAATTAAATAACAACTATAAAGATTTGACTATATGCCAGTCCAAACATTAACACAATATAGCATACATACATAATAGCACACACATATAGCACACATGGACAATACTGATCACCGGCAATGACCACTAACAATAAATAAATTCCAAGACCAGCCCGGGTTGAGGAGTATTTTACAATAGAATAGGAAAAATGGTGTATAAACCCTAAAACAAAAATTTATAAAAACGAAATTCTATAAAATTAATACAAATAGCACACACATATTAATAAAACAGAAAAACATTAAAAAAAACTTAAAATTTTGGAACTAGGGGGTCTCC